>NW_020870864.1:392500-400000 GCF_003789085.1 Penaeus vannamei | reverse complement strand
AGCCCAGGTCAGGGTTTGCGTGCATTAGGTACGTGGGCTAAAGTTTGAAAATAGGAAATCAAATACTTTAAACAATCACACACAGAAAATACTTCACTTAGAATATATATATATATATATATATATATATATAATATATATATATATATATATATATATATATATATATATATATATATATATATATATATATATATATATATATATATATATATATATTATTATTATAATAATATATATATATATATATATATATATATATATATATATATATATATATATATATATATATATACATATATATATATATATATATATATATATATATATATATATATATATATATATACATATATATATAATATCTAATGTATATCATATATACATAGATACATGATACATATAATTACATACATTACCTGGCTATTTTACTTTAGTTTTAAAATTTCTACATTGCATGTGATTAATAGTAAAGCAATAAATATTCTGGATTGGATCTTTCGGCTTTACAATGCAAAAAAAAAAAAAAAAAAAAAAAAAAAAAAAGAAAAAAAGTAAATCGTGCATGAAAATAGATTAAATATTCCAGTATCAATATCCAGTCTGAATTTACGCGTAATTCATTAATAATCCCTTTATATTTGTGTTAGATAAATACAAAGAAAGATATATTGTAGACTTTTACATAATTAAACAGTTCGTGTGTCTGTTTTTCTGTATATTTACAGATCATCCTCTTGAGACTTTTCCTTATTCCTCTCTTGTCTTCCAGTGCCTTTCCTTCCGTTAATACGCATGTCCGCAGACTGGTGGTATCTTCTATGGGCAACAGAATGCCATATTTCAATCAATCTCTCTCTCTCTCTTTCTTTCTCCCCCCCCCCCCCTCTCTCTCTCTATTTCGTCTGTCTGTATGTCTCTCCATCCTCCCTCCCTCCCTCTCCCCTCGCCCTCACTCTCTCTCTCTCTCTCTCTCTCTCTCTCTCTCTCTCTCTCTCTCTCTCTCTCTCTCTCTCTCTCTCTCTCTCTCTCCTCTCTCTCTCTCTCTCTCTCTCTCTTGACCCGACTTCAGTGCTCTGTAGTTATCCTCAACTGCACCGTGTTGATCCTCCCTTTCCCTTTTCATTTCTGTTTCGCTGTTATTCCTCAGACCCCAATAAAGACAGAGGAAGTGATTTTTTTATTGTTTCACCTTTTTTTTACACTTGTAATCTGTTGGGTGTTTTTTCTGCCTATTAATGAGCGTTGCGAGTTTTCTTCTTCCTGTAATTTGCCATACAGAGTTTGGGTTATTATGCTGTAGAAATAAATAGAGAATGAGAAAAGGATAGTGATAATGATCGATAGTTTGGAAAAAAAACGGCTTTGAGTATTAATGCTGATATCTCGCCTTTTTTCTGACATAGAAGCGTAGAAAAAGAAAAAAAAAATGTATATACAGGTAGACTGATAGATATACATAAATGGAAAGATAAACGAATGGACAGACCGAAAGAAAGAGGGGTTAGGATTGAAAAATAAAAGAATTATTAGCTACATTTTTCTAACAAAAGTATGATGTTGTGACCAAAGAAAAGCAATCGTAAAATGACAATAATTCATGTAAGTGTTGATATTTTTTCATGTGTGTGTAAGGGGGTTGGGGTCGTATTGCTTTATTAGATTCGACTAATTACCTAATGTTTGCCAACGCATGTGTATTTCGGGTTAGTTTCCGAGTTGCAAGTATTAACATATGAAAGCACAAAGACACGTATTTTTTGACATGTCTGGTTAATTAGCGTCTCCCTTTCCTCAAAAAAGGGAAAAATGCACGTTGGCATTCAAGCCATTCAACCTTAGGGATCTTCAGTCGAGCAGAAATATAGGTTGTAAACACACGCCCATGTATGCACCATTTTCTCTCGGGCTTTCATAGCTACATATTACCACTATTTATTTCCTCTTCTGCTTCTACCTGTTTTTTCTCCCATTCCCAATGTCTTTGTTTTCATTTCGTATCCACTGGCCTCTCGGGTCTGTGGGTGAGCATTGCAACTGCGTCATCCCTGAACAATAAGGAATACAGTATGGCTATGTTGAAAATAGAAACAACAATATAAAAATACAAAACATAAGTAAACATGGACATACATTACAACAGATATAATCAATCTATTAGTAATGTTACCATCATCGTTTACATTATAACCCCAAGTTAACCATAGGCCTTTTTCCCGGTACCAAGAAACTGTCTAACTACACTAGAAGGTGTCGCTTTTTTCATTTGCGACACTTCTCCAGGCCGATCGCGACAGCAACGTTGCCGATGCTTCTACGCTGTTGCCACAGGTGCGGCTCCACCCCCATTCCTAGGAATTGTACTCGAGTTGACGAATCTGATTTTGTCTTTGAATTGTATCAATTAACAAATCACTGGTTTACTGATGTAACATTAGGAAATAACAATAAATACAAGTTGTTAGTTATCAACATCTTCAAATTACAAATAAAATGACGGAAAACTATTGAAATCAGTTGAAAATGCGTGGGCCCTAAGCGCCTCCCATCATACTTCTTCATTCGTCCATCGACAATGGTTTCGAAGGTCACACTTCTTTGAATATTTTGAAAATGACACTATTTATTGATTGATATTAACTACATTCAAAAGGATATATCAGTTTACGTCAGCATATTCAATTACATATACATAGTAAGTAAAATGAGTATGTAAAACCTAATATAAATTTTCATAATATTCTTTTGACCATTCGAACACATTCTGTAAATAAAACATGACATACTTCTCCGTATATTATTCGTCATGGAACACTTTTGGAGGCCTGAATATTGCCCAAGATTAAAGCATAAATGATATAAGAAAAACAGTAACAAGCCTTACATGACATATCGCATAAAAATGTACACATACGAAAGATAAATCTGAACCTCGCTCTTCTTAGCCGTAGCCCTATTAATTAATACGAAAGCATATAAACCTTAAACTCTATATTATTATATATGGTAGTAGTGTATATTTTTAATATATTTCTGCATAAATGTATATATATACATATACATACATAAATGCATATATATGTATATGTATATTATATATATATATTTATATATATATATATATATATATATATATATATATATATATATATATATATATATATATATATATATATATGCATGTGTGTATACATATGTTTAATATGTATGTGTGTATACTGTATATGTAGGTATGTATGTATATATACATTTCTGTATATATATATATATATATATATATATATATATATATATATATATATATATATATATATATATATATAATATATGCATATATGCACACATGTATACACGCGCGCGCGCGCGTAAATACTTTCAAACTAGTACTTAGTGCAATAATATCCTCATTAACAACATCAAAGTTAATAATATTGCACCATACAGTGCAGCATCAACTTTGAACTTCCCATTTTCTTCCAGTTTTAAAACGAGCAGAGGTGCTCCGCGCGCTCTTCAGCCAGGTGCAGTTGCTTATATATGACTCTGCCCCCATAAATAGGGGCGGAGTCATGGGAATCTGTAGTACTACACCTCTTGGCACCGGAAAAAGGCCTCATGAATGGACTCTGGAAATCGATTTTTTTCTTTTTCTGTTTACATAAGCACCGAGAAAAGAACGTCTGTAGCATGGACAACCATATAGAAGGTATAGAGGAAGAGTATCACTCAACAACCTTCAGTAAAACCAATAGTAACAATCAAATACCAGTTAAGAAGAGCATTCCAAAATGTCAACGTATTCGGACGCAGTATTGACAAAAAGGGACTTGTTGATAGGCGACTTCGACGAAGCTTGTTTCTCGAACTTGTTTTGATTTTCATAAAATCAAGAAAATCACCTGAATCACATCCGGAATTAAGGAAAACGTGCGACAAAAGAAAAAAATCGGTTTGTTTACATCCACACAGGCAAGGAAGGACAAGGCAACAAGCGGACGTCTTCTCTGAGAGTCGTTGGAATTGGTACGGTTTCCGGGTCAAAGCTCGTTCTTCCGTGTCCACCGAAGAGAAGGCCAACAGTATCCGACCTCTGAACTTTTTCCAACTAGGCACTGAGACTGCTACAGGGTGGATCAGAACCATCCGTGAGAATGTTGAGGTCCTTCCAAGTAATTGCAGCGATATAATTTCTTCATTCGTTTTTGTGAAACCACATATGACGCTAGATACTGAGATCGGATACCTTGGAAGCAAAATTCATGTTTTTTTTTTACATTTTATTTTTTACAAATCTAATTTAACAAACGCAAGAGAGAGAGAGAATAAACAACGAACCCAGGCCCAGGTCGGCACATGTACAATCTTTTTGA
Organism: Penaeus vannamei; assembly: GCF_003789085.1. Lineage (NCBI taxonomy): Eukaryota > Metazoa > Arthropoda > Malacostraca > Decapoda > Penaeidae > Penaeus > Penaeus vannamei. The sequence continues at coordinate 395,630 of NW_020870864.1, read as the reverse complement.
GGTTATTTTGAATGTTTCATCTAATACTTTTACGTTTATTTGTCAAGCTGCTAAACCCTTCAAAACATTGCAAATGAATGTAGATTGGTCTTCCATGTACACATTTTGGTGGATATTGGTTAAAGACAAAATTGATATGTAAATACTATTAAATTATTTTGGTTCACTGTTATATTTTCGGTGATTATACTTTGTTATTTGATAACCCAAGAATATATTCCGTAAATGACTCCTTCCGTGTCATTGATATATTTTGATATGCATTGCAGACATGTTGAGGGCAAATGATATTATATTTGTTGAGAATACCACACACACACACACACACACACACACACACACACACACACACACACACACACACACACACACACACACACACACACACACACACACACACACACACACACACACACACACACACACACACACACACACACACACACACACACACACACACACACACACACACACACATAAACACATAAATAAATATAATATATATATATATATATATATATATATATATATATATATATATATATATATATATATATATATATATATATATATATATATATAATACACACACATATACACCCACACACATACTCACACACTCACACTCACACATACACACACTGACACACACACACACACACACACACACACACACACACACACACACACACACACACACACACACACACACACACACACACACACACACACACAACACAAAAATAAAACAATTACCATTCTTTACATTAATATATGACTTAGATAACATTAGTCCACAGGTTTTTATAACATACATAACATAAAACGAAGGTTGAGAACATAATTATAGACACGAAGAGCATACTGCACAAAAGTATCTAATGTAGAATCATTTAACACTGGCTGCACATTTACCATTGTTAACATATTAACATCAAAACTGTATCATGTGAACACTTTATCTCATCGCGTATTCGGACTAAAATATCAAAATACGTAGAAAGAGATTATCTTTTTGTGTTGAATTAATTCTGAAAAAGCATATATTTCCTAATGTGGAGGTAATTAGGTTAAGGTCATTTTTCCGGCATGAGTGAAAATGACGCTGTTAGATTTTTCCCTGCTTTTATTTTCCATTCTAAAATGAAAAATAATCCTCTTGAGTTTTCATATAACTTTTTTCTTTCAGAAAGTATGCAGGAAAGGAATTAACCTAATTATTCTCTGGAGCTAAAGAGTTGGTATTCACTTGATTCAAGTTAAATGTTGTCGACGACAAACATGTCTACGCGTATATTTGCAAGATTCATTCCATATTTGCAATTGCTCATATAAAGCGGGGTGTATTAAGGTTGTACAGCCAATCATACTCTGTCATGCACAAAGAGTAAGAATAAAAATAGAGCAGCAGTTAAAAGGCATTGAATAACAGTAAGAAATACGTCGTTTGCTGAACTGACCATTTGCTAGGATTTTTTGGGGCGGAGAGGGGACGAGAGAACGGAAGGAGAGAGAGAGAGAGAGAGAGAGAGAGAGAGAGAGAGAGAGAGAGAGAGAGAGAGAGAGAGAGAGAGAGAGAGAGAGAGAGAGAGAGAGAGAGAGAGAGAGAGAGAGAGAGAGAGAGAGAGAGAGAGAGAGAGAAGAGAGAGAGAGAGAGAGAGAGAGAGAAGAGAAAGAAAGAAAGAAAGAAAGAAAGAAAGAAAGAAAGAGAGAGAGAGAGAGAGAGAGAGAGAGAGAGAGAGAGAGAGAGAGAGAGAGAGAGAGAGAGAGAGACAGACAGACAGACAGAGAGGAAACGGGTGAAACTAGGCAAGCTGGAAAAAGGGATGAGGGAAATAACGACGAAAAAGGAGTGAAAAATAGAATAGAGGGAAGTTTCAGAGAGAGAGAGAAAAAAAAATTAGAAACTAGAAAAATATCGTAGTCTATCTGGAAGCCCAAGAAGAAGAGAAGAAAAGTCCCGACCTCCTGAGGTCTCAAAGTCGCGATGTGTTTTCATATGCAAATGGCAAAGACCCGAAGTCCCTGTGCCGGCTGACACACACGCTCAAAGGTAGATGACTTACGGCTGCATCACGCTACTTTCTCTTCTCGTGCAACATAAACATTAAGGTACGCTGTTAGGATCATGCCATGACAAAGTAAGAAATAAATAAAAGACCGTTTACAGAATTGATATAATTCTGTCCAGACGCTGCACCTACTCCCAAAGCAAGGCAAGGAATAACTTTATCCTGTTTGATCAAATGATGACGTGTATTTTGCATATATGGAAAGAATCGGCAACCCCCTCGATCACGGACGGCAGCGGGCTCGATAAAATGTTCGTACTGTGTCGACCTCCTTCTTTGTCTTCGTTCCTTTGACTTTCCAACTATTTTGCTGAAAAATACATTAGCGTGAGCGATGTAATTCAATTCGAATAAAAGAGAAAAGTTTTGCTCTGACATTAAGAATGAATTCATCCCTGTAAGAATCTTGCGTATTATTAAATTATTTCCTGAGATGCAGCTTGCGGTTTTAGGAAGAGGATTACCTTTCGCCCTTATAAGGAAACATTACCAAACATGGATATTCTTCTCCTTGATCTTTATAACATTATTCCAGGGAATTTGAACATCTACGCAGTTTTATGCTGAGATTCCAATCTAACGGGAATGAGGAACATGATAATGAGAGACGAATATTATTGGGAAAGATGACCTGGAATTCAATGATATTTTTTTCTCTCTCTTTTTACTTGTCTCTAATTATGAAACCCGAGTCTAGATCCTTCCTTCGCGGAAACTCGAGGAAGATTTTGAACACGTTGAAACGATATTAGTGGTCCTTTTTCACTCTTAACTATTCCTTGTCTTTCTTTTCCGTTTTATTATCACTAATGTTGTTGCTACTTTGTTTTATATAAAAGTAGTAGTAGTAGTAGTAGTAGTGGTAGTGGTAGTAGTAGTAGTAGTAGTAGTAGTAGTAGTAGTAGTAGTAGTAGTAGTAGTAGTAGTAGTAGTAGTAGTAGTAATAGTAGTAGTGGTGGTTGTAGTAGTAGTATCGTTGTTATGATCATAATTGATATCATTAGCACCATGCTATTGTTCTTACCATTTTGATCATAGTGATTATGACGATAAGAGAT
>NW_020870864.1:372500-377500 GCF_003789085.1 Penaeus vannamei | reverse complement strand
GTGATGTGTGTGTGTGTGAGGCATGGTGTGTGGTGAGTGCATGTTGTGTGGAGTGCATGTGTTGGAGTGCAATGGTGTTGTGTGAGTGCATGTGGTGCGTGTAAGTGTGAGAGTGATGTGTGAGCCGTGTGTGTTGTGTGTGTGCATGTGTTTCATCGCATGTGTGTTGTTCTTGTTCTGTGTGTGATGTGTGTCAATGTGTGTGTGTGTTTTGTTGTGTGTGTGGTTGTTGGTGAGTGCATGTGTGTGTTTGTTGTGTGCGTTGTTGTGTTGTGTTGTGTGTGCTGTGGGTGTTGGGTGGCTGTGTTATGTGTGCATGTTGTGGAGTTGGTGTGTGCTGGTGTGGTGTGCTGGTGCGGTGGCATGCCGTGTGTGTGTGCTTTGTGTCGCAATAGCCGTGGGTGTCGTTGTGCGTGTGAGTGGGGCATGTGGTATATTTGTTTGTGTGTCGTAATTTGGTTGGTGTTGATGTGTATATATATATAGAGTTTGTGTGTGTGTGTATGTGGATATGTGTTATGGATGAGTGTGGCATTGTGTGTGCAGTAGTGGTTGTATGCATGTGAATGTTGATGCTAGGTGCTGTGCGAATTATGTTGTGTTGGATGTGAGTTGTGCACATTTGGTTATTGTATGTAATGTATGTGTTGTATGTGTAGTGTAGTGTGCATGTTGTATGTGTGAGTGTGTTTTGGTGTTATTGTATGTGTTTGTCATTAGTATGTGTATGTTGCTAGTTATGTGTGCAGGTGTGTGCTAAATGAGTAGTGTGGCATGTTGTGAGTGTAAATGAGTGTGTGTGTGCAATGAGTGTGTGTTCAAATGTAGTGTGATTGTGCTGAGTGTGTGTGTGCATGAGTGGTGTGTGCATGAGTGTGTGTGGGAAGACGAGTTAGTTGATTGATTGTGCATGAGTGTGGTGTAATGAAGTTGTGTGTAAGTCATAATGAAGTGTGTGATGTACATTAGAAGTGTGTGTTGCATTGTGAGTGTGTCATGTGCATTAGTGATTGTGTGCTAATGTCGAATGTGTGTAAATGTGTGTTGACAGTTAATATAGTGTGTTGCAATATATGTATGATGTTACATGTTACTAGCATGCTCGTGCAATCAGCTCATACATGCATCGATCAGTGTTATTCTATGTTATTCTAATCTATTTGTGTGTAGCTCTATAGTCTCATATCTATTACTTATCTATCTATCTATAATGATGTGGTGCAGCTCAACTCAACACAGCACACACAGTGCAGCCGTGTTACACACTAGCTGACTCGATGCAACGACATCTTGTTGCTTTTCTGGTATATGTATATTTCGTTAGTCTAGTTCTATCATGTATCTTATTCTAATCTATTTATGTTGATGATGTCGACCGTGCACACATATATGGTGTCACGACATAGAACCGCACACTACTCAAATGTCAGCACGATCGGCAGTAGCATGTGTGTGTGGCATGTGTGCTGTGCCAATGCAATGCATGTGCATGTGTGTTCGACATGCGTCGCATGATTGCAATGAATATAGTATTTGTGCATTGATATGTTGCAATGTTAATATTAATATTATTGTATATAGTGTAGCATAGTATATTATAATGTATTGATGATGTTATCAAATTGTGTTTGACTATGTGGTATGTGTGGCATGTTTGATTAGTGGTGTGTTGTGCATGGTGTTTGTTGTGTTAATGGTTGTGTGTGCTATGGTGGTGGTGTGGTGGGTGTGTGGTGTTGGGTGGTGTGTGTGCATGTGTGTTTTACGTGATGTGTGTGGGCGTTGTGCATGTGGGTGGTTTGTGTGTGTGGTCAGTGGTTGGTGGTGGATTCGCTGTGTTGTGGTGTGTAGTTGGTTTGATTATGTAGTTACTATTATGTGTGGTAGTGATTGTGTTTTATGTGTGTCAAGTGTATGTGTTGCATTATTAGTTAGCATGTGTATATGTGTGTGCTGTGCTGAGGGTTATGTATTGTGCTACATGTGCTATGTGTGTTATATATGTATTATTGTATTGTGGTTGAGTTGTATGTAATTGTGCAAAGTTATGTATGTTATATGTAGTTGTCATGTATTTGTGTTATAGTGCATGTTTGTATGTGATAATGTTGCATGTTGATTATTATTGTAGCTATGTTGTAGTGTAGATTAAGTAGTCATTTAGTATTATGGTGTAGTATGCATTGAGTATGTTGTTGAGATATGTGTACATGTGTAGTTATTGTTACCATATCTATTAGAATGTATTAGCAATGTTGATCTAGTGATGTCATGTGTGTGTGTATGTGTGCGTGTCTCATTTTGTGTTAGTGTTATATGCTATAGTGTGCATGAGCAATGTGTGTGTATAGTGTGTGAGTTTATGTGTGTGATGTGGTGTATACAAAGGCTTTATGAAGTTGATGTGCAAATGTTAGAAGTATAATAGCATATGTGTGGATTGATGATGCAGTGTGTGAGTTGCTGAGTGCAAATATGTGGTGTGTAGATAGTGATATGTAGTATGATGTGTGTAGATGAGATAATGTGTGTGTGAGTATGTTCATGTGTAGATTGAATGTAGGTGTCATTTGTCGTACCTGATAGTATTGAACTAACGTGTTGTATGTGACGCGTACACATTGTGTCACTGATGTGATGCGTACATCATCACCAGACGAACACATGTGTGTGCCATGTGTGTTCATGTTGTGTGTGTTTCTTTGACATCGTATGTATATGTGCATTGTATATTGTTGTGATGTGAAGTTAGTATCAATTTGGAGATGTGAGTTGATATTGATGTGTAGTTATGATAAGTGCATATGTGTTAGGTGCTATAGTATGATATAGATATTGTGCACATCAGTTTTGTAGGTATATTAGTTGAACTGTGATGGTATTGGTTTACTTAGTGTTATGTAATATTATGTATTATGTTAGCTAATATTGATGTATGATAGAGTGCATGTGTGTACATGATGATCGCCTATCGTTAGTCTTAATTTGTGGGTATACTATCTAGTGCTATCTGTCTGTCTGTCTGATCTATCTCATACTACGCTGATTGTCTATTGCAACGACGCTAGCAGCATCACGACGCATCACATCAGATGTTGCATCACACACAGCACTTACGAAGACTGAGATAGTATATGCATGTCATGAGAGTGTTAGTTTAGCATGTATGATGACATGTTAGTATAGTAATTGTATATTAATTAGGCGTTGATGTATGTTAGTATGTCAATATTGTGAGTGATGTGCATTAGTACTATGTAGTGTTTATTATGTATTATATATGTTATTAGATTAGTAGTATATTGTACATACTTACAACATCTATAATATGTTTAGTGTCTGGTATTTTTAGATTATTGATGTACTTATTAGGTATGAGTATTGATGTAGCATATTATATTGTATATTAGTATTATTATTATTTATATAATATTAGTTGTGTAGTCATAATTAGTATGTATAGTTAGTATATATAGATATAAATACATATGTCGTCAGTGCCCAACCAAAGCCCTAGAATGTGAGACTAACAACACTAGCTACACGCAGACTACACGACACACACACACACTAGCTAGAGTGTGTGCATAGTGCGGAATGCACGATCGCAACACACTAGCGACTAGGAGATGTGTGTGCCACTTCGTCGTGCTAGCACTAACACATGTATCAGCAACACACATATGTCATCGATGTTGTCATGTCGGGTAGCCTGTGTTGTGCAGCTCAAGTCTGGGTTAGTGAGTCGACTTGGTGTTAGGCATATGTATAATTGAGTCGTCGAGTGTGGATAATGTTAATTGTTATAGTGAGTGGCACTCCTGTGAAATCACGTTGCATTAGGGTGACTATGAGTGATGTACGTCTGTCAGAGGCAGCTCGCGACTTGGGGCATTCGACGGGCAACGATGTGGTTCGTAGAGATGTTGGGAGGGTGTGTCTATGACGCTGTCTTGAGTAGCTGGCTCATTGTTGCTTTGTGCTATGCTCTGGATATGTGTGTTGTTCGTTTGTGCTACAATGTAGTGCTGAGTGATAATAAGGCTGCTGTAGTGTGCTGTAAATGTGCACGAGTCACTATGTGGTGGTCTGTTTGGGTTAGCGGTCGGAGAAGGGAGGTGAAAGCGGTGTCGGTCAGAAGTGATTGTTTGGGATGCCATTTTCTAAGTAGTGGAGAGACATAATAAGTGGGTTTAAGTAGGGAGTGGGTGTAATGTGGATTAGTTGAATGTCGCCGGTGAGCAAACACTGGTAGAGTTTGCATCGTGAGTCCGGAGAGGACGTGTAGCCTCTATTCACTAGCTACTGGGTTGTCGCGCCCTGAGAAAGGGTCTCGTAGATATGTCTATGGTGCTGCCCAGTGGATAAAATAATTTGTCCGTTTACATAGAGAGATGGACATGAAGTAGTGGTAGATAAGCATAGGGATGCCTCTAACTCGCGTGGAGAAGATGGGAAAGTGAAATGTGTGAAGTATGTGCACGGAATAATTTATACTAAGATATACTAGATGCTATTCTCGACTAAGTGATTATGGTACTGGACATTCTTGTCGAATTAGTCATCTATGGGAGTGATAGCTCGCCAGGTGCGATGTATAGTTGACTGAACAAAACGATAGCCCCCAGATAAGGCAAATCTTCGCATTGACAACTAGTGTAAGCTGTACCTAAAGACTGTGTATGGTCGTTACTCTAGAGACCAACATAATGAGTGTGTCTCATGTATAGTGTGTTAAGTTAGCACTCTATGTGTTGACATAGTTTGATCATTGTAGACAAATAGCTTGGGTAGATCGTGAATCGTAAATTTACGGAGCTACGTAATCCATGAATCGACCATGGATAGTTACTATGCAGCATCGCACATTGTTCGATACTATAGGGCAACGTAGTTGGTCTCTTGTTCGAGTGATGTCATGTTTATATAAAAAAATGTTGTGCGAAAGATGAATGTGGCAGAAGATTATATAGCGATATGTATGAAGTTACGTGTTGGTG
>NW_020870864.1:345000-347500 GCF_003789085.1 Penaeus vannamei | reverse complement strand
TAAATTTCGTTCTCATTTATAGATGAATGCATATTGTGTTATGGAGATTATTCTAGTGGAGGAAATGTTTGTTTTGTTTCTTAATCAAATGGAAATTGTCAAATGCTGGAAAATGCTTTGATTTGAAGTATCTGTTTATTATTTACATTTGAATCATTGATTTAACTGCCTTTTGGGCAGTGTTTTGAATTACTTTGATCTTATTTGTATTATTTGCAGGTTGGATCATAAATAAATTACTGTACATGCAATACATGAGTCTACATTGTCCCATCTTCTAGAAGAAATCACAAAACACACACACACACACACACACACACACACACACACACACACACACACACACACACACACACAACACACACACACACACACACACACACATATATATGTGTGTGTGTGTGTGTGTGTGTGTGTGTGTGTGTGTGTGTGTGTGTGTGTTTATAAATATATATGTTTATATATATGCATACGTATAATATATATATATATATATATATATATATATATATATATATATATATAGATAGATAGATAGATAGATAGATAGATAGATAGATAGATAGATAGATAGATAGATAGATAGTATATGCACATACATGCATACATACATACATACATACATATATATATATATATATATATATATATATATATATATATATATATATATATATATATATATATATATATATATACATTACATATATACATCTATCTATCTATATCTATATATATACATATATATGTATACATATATGTATATATATACACATCTATGTATATATATATATATGTGTGTGTGTGTGTGTGTGTGTGTGTGTGTGTGTGTGTGTGTGTGTGTGTGTGTGTGTGTGTGTGTGTGTATAAAATAAGGACAATAATGGTAATCCCCATCCCCTCTTTCTCTCTACCCTCCACACGCCGTCTCTCCTCCACTCTTCTGCTTCCCCTATTCGCCCAACAGATGCTGGCGAGAAGCATAGAATCATAAAGAATTTACCATCACACAAAATTCTTCCTCTGACCCTCCGCTAATTTCGGGAACATGACTGAAAAAGTCGAGAGAAACTTCTGGGATTTGGAATGTTTGTTCAAGATATGCATGAATAAGTGAGTGTGAAAAGGAAGGAGAATAAGAAAGAGAGAGAGAGAGAGAGAGAGAGAGAGAGAGAGAGAGAGAGAGAGAGAGAGAGAGAGAGAGAGAGAGAGAGAGAGAGAGAGAGAGAGATCTGTGGATCCCTAAATATCACTTCAATCAAGATCACGAAATCTTTATATCTTTTCCCTAAAGAGAAATCTGATATACAGCCAAGAATTACACGCAAATTGCTGCCAAGAAATAGGTCTGATTTTTCAATAATTTGGCTGTCCGTTCCCTTTTCCATTAGCGGAGAAATGCCTCTCCACGTGAAGCATACCCTAGGATATCTCTTCCGCACAAATTATTGTACATACGGGTTTTTCTTCGCAATTTCTTTGTTTGTTCTTCTGTTTAAAAAGAGAGGGAGGGAGGCGGACATGGATAAGGATAGGGTTTTAATATTCTGTCCCTGTCTCCACATATCTCTCTTTCCACCTCCCTTCTTTAGATATCATTGCATTTGTTTTGATCAGTATTTTTTTTTTGTTGTATCATTATTAACATCATGGTTATTGTTCTCATTATAATCCTCCTCCTCCTCATCATCATCTCTATTTTCCTTCTCCGCATCGTCCCCGTCATCATCATCATTACCATCATCACTATCATCCGCCTCCTCTTCCCCCTATCCCCCATCTCATTCTCCTTCATCATCATCATTATCCCTATTCTCCCCCTCCACCTCATCATCGTCATTGCCACTGGAATTGGTTGTGTTCCTTCCCGACGGATCCCTGTGGAGTCGAATTCTTGCGTTCATATTCCAGGTTGTATGTCATTCATTCGCTTTCACTTCAAGATATGATAAAGTGTCTTAAAAGAGAGAGAGAAAAAAAATCCAGTTAATTTATAATAATAAAAACACTGACACTGAAGTTTTTATCATTATAAGGCAACTTTCAGGAAAATAGAAATAACCACGAAGATAAATACGGAACTGAAGGCATAAGGTAGAACAAAAAAGTAAATAAACTTGCAAAAGGCTTTGACATGGTACCATTGCAATCAGTATAAGTATCACTCAAGGAACAAATAATTCCCTGAATAAAAATTCGTAAAACTTTAAACTGACCGTTAAATTATATAGAGAATCCACGCCGGATAAAAAAGAAAAAGAATCGCAGAAACCCTAGACCGGCTTATGTCTAGTAACACGATTACAACCGTGACGGACATTTTGAAGGAATCTTTCATCATATAAAAATGTGATCTCATATGTCAAATGCAATAAGGATATGAAAAGAAAAGAATTACAACATTACAGAAGTAGAATATGGTGCAACGTGAAGTCATTAAACTCACTGAAAATTATTTGCTGAAGCAAGAGGTCTGAGCAGCGGATTTAATATCTTTCTT
>NW_020870864.1:317500-320000 GCF_003789085.1 Penaeus vannamei | reverse complement strand
ACACTAAAGACTTATGGAATTGTCTTCCTCGTTTACACTGCAAAATGTATTGGAGGATTATTATACAGTCTAATTGATTTCCTAAAGGAGACTAGTATTTTGTCAAGGTAATGATAATTAGGCATATTTATGTAATAATTGTACACTTATAAAGCATAATATTCATACTTAGATTTTTTCTATATAATATTTATTATTTACATCTATTCTTAATAGGCAAGTTATTGATAGATTTTCAAATTATTCCTGACTATATAACTGTCAAACATCACTATACCGATTTCAATAATATTGATGCAGCATAGTAAGAATGCCAATATAAATCAAGTTATTTTTAGGACAGTTTACCTAAAACAAATAATTCATGTGATGCAACAAACAAATCAGATCTCAGTCACCATCATCAACATATTATTTCTTATGCATGTTAATAAATCGTAATGTCAGAGGACGCTCTGTGTAGCCGGTTGATTTTGTGGAAGCGGTACGACACTTTAAACCAGAGGGTTTTTTGTACGCCCGACAACGGCGATGCCCCACCCGCGACCCATGGCAATTGCAAGTATTTGGTGCTGCAGAAAAGGTTCATGTTAGAAATTTAAAAGCGAAAGGAGCACAGTGCCGGAAGAGCAAGTGGTTTCTCATTCTCTCTGTTGAGGCGGAGAGGGACATACTTCGCAAACAGTTCAATTTATGATCTAGCACACACACACAAACACACATATATATATATATGTATATATACATATATATATATATATATATATATATATATATATATACATATATATATATATATATATATAGTATATATATATATATATATATAGTATATATATATATATATATATATATATATATATATATATATATATATATATATATATATATATATATATATATATATATATATGTATGTGTGAATGAATGAATAAATTCATATACATTATATATATTTATGCATATATATATATATATATATATATATATATATATATATATATATATATATATATATATATATATATATATATATATATATATATATATATATATGAACACAAGCACAATCACAATCATGTCAAACCAAAATAAAATGAAACTAGCTTATTTTCAATTTCTCATTGTGGCTAGTTTCATTTATATTTATATATATATATATATATATATATATATATATATATATATATATATATATATATATATATATATATATATATATATATATATATATATATATATATGCGTGTGTGTGTGTGTGTGCGCGCGTGTGTATGTTTGTGTACACAAACACACACAGCTATCTTTATGGCATCAGTTAGGTTCATTCCTTTGAATTTAGATTTCGTTTTTGCACTTATGTGTTCATTTATGTATAAATATTAATACATAAATATATTTATATACATGTATATTCATATGCTTGTTTATTTATATACTTACATTATGCATATTTATGTATGGACACACACATACATATACATATATATACACATGTTTGTGTACATACGTGTACAGATAAAGGATATATATATATATATATATATATATATATATATATATATATATATATATATATATATATATATATATATATATATATATATATATGTATATATATATATATATATATATATATATATATATATATATATATATATATATATATATATATATAAATATATGTGTGTTGTGAGTGCGCGCGATTTCCTTTCGTTCTCAGTATATTTCTGAATTTTTATCTCTGGTTGTTCTCTCTCTCTCTCTCTCTCTCTCTCTCTCTCTCTCTCTCTCTCTCTCTCTCTCTCTCTCTCTCTCTCTCTCTCTCTCTCTCTCTCTCTCTCTACGGTCTCCTTCTATCCCTCTCTTCCTTTCTCTCATTCTCTCACTCCCTCCCTGTCTGTCTTCCTTAAGCTGCCCTCATGGCATCAGTTACGTTCATGCCTTTGAATTTAGATTTCGTTTTAGCATATATTTTGCTCGTTCAGAAAAGGAGGAGGAAAATAACCAGAATGGAGATACCTTTTTTAAAAAAAATATAAAAAAAGTTAAATAAAAAGTTAAATGAAAAACAAAAATCCCGAAACAATGGACTATTCCTCGTAACATGTACAAAGAAAAAAACGTGATTTTTGGAGTAACTAAAGTAATAAAAAAATCGAGAATTATTTTGAGATAACTCGTTTCTCTTCTCGCTCTGTTTTTCTTTCTTTTATCTTTCTTACATTAATTTTTAGATATATTCTGTTTGTTAATATATATGTATATGTATATATATATATATATATATATATATATATATATATATATATATATATATATATATATAAATGATCTAATTATTGATTTACATCCCATCCTTCGTTTACTTTAATTCATTTTTTTTTCTTTTCTTTTTTCTTGCTTACTCCTGTAAGCACAAACACCCATACACGCGCGTGCTTACACACACACACACACACACACACACACATAGACAGACACACACACACACACATAG
>NW_020870864.1:310000-312500 GCF_003789085.1 Penaeus vannamei | reverse complement strand
TTATAAAGTGACGTTATTTTTGTTTATCATCTAATGTGATTACGAACCTTTTTCGCGTACTCTGTTGCAGTCGAGTGTTTAATTGATATTAATTGACATTTTATGACTGGTACAATGGGTGTTATTGGCATTATCAATTTGTTGTTGCTGCAGTGCTGCCAATGGTATTCTAGTTATTGTTGTTGGTGTTCTAATCCTTTACATTCTATTATCATCATTATGATTTTCATTATTCCCTTTGAAACTCTTTTCAAAACTTCTTGCATTATTTACATTATCATCATTATCATTATGATGGATAGTATATAATTTGTATTGCTGTCGTTTATATCGTTATCATTCTAAAATTATCAATATCAAATTGATACCAATTATAGAAAGATATGGCCTATATTTTTTCTACTGATCTTTTCTTAAGCTGAATTAATAGAACAAATTTGTGTTTGTTTGTTCATATACATATGTTTGCTATTATAATTTGTACAGTTATTTTCGTTATTATTATTATTATTCCTATTATTGTGAATAATGTTGTCATAGTTATTATCATTCTTAATATTATCATTATTTTTTTAAATTTCTATTATCATTATCATAGTTATTTTCATTTCACTATTATTATAACATTATGTTTTTATGATCATTAATATTATCATTCATTTTTATTATAATTAACATTATCCTTTATTTTTATTATTATCATTATTATTATTATCATCATTATATATAATTATTGTTATTATTTATAACCATTATTATGGATATTATTGCTATTATTATTTTTTGTGAATATTTCTACTGTCATTATTTTTATTACAATAGTTGTAATGATAATTATTGTTATTGTTATTATCAATATTAATATCATCATTGTCATTACTCTTATTATTACTATTACTATTATTTTTATCATCATCTCGATGATTATGTATATATACAATCGTATATATATATATATATATATATATATATATATATATATATATATATATATATATATATATATATATATATGTATATATATATATATATATATATATATATATATATATATATTATATATATATAATATATATATATATATATATATATATATCTATATCTATATCTATCTATCTATCTATCTATATATACATATACATATAGATGGATAGACAGATAGATAGACATATAGATAGATATAGATAAAGATATAGATATACGATTACGCAGTGTAACAAAGAACATAAATGCACTGATTTATTATAGGAGTGCAATCATGGTATTAAATGAACTATTGACATATGCAAAAATACTATATCAATTGTAACACGCTTGACATGTAAAGCGAGTTATACAGAATTTCTATAGCAATCAAGCAGTCATTTATGCAATCATTCAAGCCAAAAGATCGCCACCCCCCCCCCCACACACACACACTACGACATGTGTGGGCGTCCCGTGTGAAGCAAGGAGATGCTTTATCGCTCGAGTCACATCAAAACCATGGTATCAGTGCAGTGAAAATTGATTAAGTTCCGCATGTTACTGCAAAATTCAGCTCTTTTAAGATAAGCATATATAAAAATGAAATAAAAAGAATGGTGAAAGTGTCAGGTGTGAGATCTGGCGCGAAAGGAGAGCGAGAGCAAAGATGTCGCTCCAAGATGCAAACAGCGGAAATGATGCAGATGTTCCACAGCTCACTGAGAAATCTAATTGATCACAGTGAAGTCAGAATGGAAAAAAGATGAAGTGAATGAGTTTAAAATCTCGAGTTTCAGTTGCAAAGTTTTTAATTTCCGAAACTAACAATATAATAAGAAAATATTTTATGAAAGTTCTATTTTATTAATACAGGAACACTGGTTATTTAATTTTGACCTTAAGATGTTCAAAGAGGTCTTGCCAAATTGTTCATTTCATGCTTCATCGAGTATGAGGGATGAAGATCTTGTACGTGGCAGGGGGCATTTGTGCGCTGTGGAAATAAAATGCCGATGCTTTAGTTGTCCCGATTGCCACGTCATCACCCAGACTGTGTATTGTGAAATATACCACTGCTGTTTATAATATACTAATCATGCCTGTGTATATGCCTGTTAACATTAATATAAATAATGATACATTTTCTGATATATTAGATGAGATAAAATCAATACATTTACAGTACGCTGAGTATGACTGAGACTTCAATTGCGATCTCAGTCGCGGTGAGGAGAGGTGCGCTGCTGGGTGAGTGGGTGGAGGACCTGGCGCTGGTGTGCCCGGCCCTACAGCCTGGTGCCCAACGGCGCCCACTTACCATACTCATGATGGACGCCCCTCGCTCTTAGATTATATATCCACGAATCGGCGCTTATCGCCTAACATGGTCAGTTGGGATGTGCCTGATGAGGGGGACAATCTGTCGGACCACTCTCCTACCACGATGGTGCTCAAGGTGGCTACGTGTGCAGTGTCGGGAATACCCGACTCTCCTTTGGGAAAAAGCTACTGTAGAGCAAAAATGCAAATCAGT
>NW_020870864.1:292500-295000 GCF_003789085.1 Penaeus vannamei | reverse complement strand
GAAAATCAGACAAAGCCAAATACAGAAAAGCGAACAGAGGAAAATCAGACAAATACACAAAACGCGAAACAGAGGACACAAAACACAAACAAGGACACACAAGGCCGGACACGAGCCGAGGGGGGCGGGGCCTTACCACACGACAACATCCTCTTGAAGGCCCGCCGGAACTTGACGGAGAGGGCGTTGTACAGGATCGGGTTGATGGCACTGTGGGGGAGGAGGGGAGGAAGGGGGGGGGAGGGGAGGGGAGGAGGGGAGGAGGAAGGGAGGGGGTGGGGGAGGGAGGAAGGGAAGGGGGTGGGAGGAGGGAGGAAGGGGAGGAGGGGAGGGAAGGGGTGGGGAGGAGGGGAAGGAAGGGTGGGAGGAGGGAGGAAGGGAAGGGAGGAGGGGAGGTGAGGGGGTGGGGAGGGGGAGGGAAGAGGTGAGGGGAGGAGGGAAGGAAGGGGTGAGAGGAGGAGGGAAGGGAAGTGAAGGGTGAGGGGGTGGGGAGGAGGGAAGGGGTGAGGGAAAGGGGTGGGGGGTAGGAGGAATGGAAGGGGTGAGAGGAAGGAGGGAAGGGAAGGGAAGGGGTGAGGGGGTGGAGAGGAGCGAAAGGGTGAAGGGGAAGGGGGAGGGGAAGGGGTGAGGGAGAGAGGAGCAGGGAGGGTGGAAGGGAAGCGGGTGAGGGGAGGATGGAAGGGGTGAGGGTGAAGGGAGAATGGAAGGGATGAGGGGAGGGGGGAAGGGAAGGGGTGAGGGGGAGTAAGAGAGGGAAGGTGTGAGGGGGAGTGGATGAGGGAAGGGATGAGGGGATGGGAAGGAGAAAAAGTGCGATGGAATAGGGAGGAAAAGGTAAAGGGTGTAAAGAAAAGTAGGTAGGGAAAGGGCGAAGGGAGGAAGGGGAGGAAGGAAGAGGTGAGAGGGTGACGGAGTGTTAAAGTGAGGAGAAAGGGTAGAGGGAGTAAAGGAAATGGAGGAAGGAGAAAGGGAGAAGGGAATGGGAGGTGGAAGGGCGAGGGAGGCAGGGAGAATGAAGGGGGGGGGAGGATGGAGGGAAAGGAGAGAGATCTAATAAGTAAAGGACGGGAAATTGCACAGAAAATGTAATTTGATCATAATAGCAGTAATATTCTAGTCAATCAGCAATATGCCAAGACCATAATTACCTTTAATTGCAAGTACGATCTATAGCATAATCACTTTAATTATTATTATTATTTATGTTCTTATCCTTGCTATTAATATTAACAATGTTATTACTATTATTATCATAATAACCATTCCGAAAATAATCATGTTTACTATCATTGTATCTGTTATCAATATCGACATTATTATCATCATTATTGTTATTACCATTATAATTCTTATTATCATTCTCATTATCATTATTATTGAAATTATCATTATGATGATTCAGCAATGTTCTTATCATTATTTTCATTATTGTTATTATTATTATTATTATTATTATTATTATTTTTATTAATATCATTATTATTATCATATCAATATTATTATCATCATTAGTATTATTATAATTATTACCAATATTATCATTATCATCATCATCATTATTATCATCTTTATAATTATCATCATATCTATCATTATTATCATTATCATAATTACTGTAATTATTATCTTCATCATTGTCATTGTAATTGATGTCATTATCATTATTACTATTATCATCATCATATCTATCGTTATTATCATTAATATTAATATCATGATTTTTTCATTACCCTAATTCTCATTACCTAATTACAATTTGTTTTATCATCATTATTGTTACCATCCTTGTTATTAGTATTATCATCATTGTTATCATCATTGTTATTATTGTTATCTATATTATCGTTATCATTATCATTATCATTATTATTGTTATTATTGTTATTATTAATATCATTATTACTATATTATTATCATTATCACTGTTATCCTTGTATTTGTCATAATCATAGTTTTCATTGTTATTACTATTACTATTATCATTATTATTATCATTACTGTTATTACTATTGTCATCATTGTTATTATGATTGTTATTCCATTATTATCATTTCTATTATGCTTATCATTATTACTGTTACAATTATTGTTAATAGAATTATCATTATTATTATCAGGATTGTTATTGTTGTTATTATCATTATCATTGATGGTATTAATGTTATTGTTATCATTGTTATCATTGTTATTATCCTTATTATTATTATTATCAATATCATTGTTATCATTACTATCGTTGTTATCGTTTGTGAATTATTGATATAATTATTATCATTATCATCAAGTTATCACTGCAATTATCATTATCAATGATGGTATTAATATTATTGATTATTAATATCATATTATGCATCAATTATCATTATCATCATTATATTATCTTCACTACATATATTACATTACTAAATCGTCACTACTACTATCATTATTATTATCATAGCTATCATTTTCGCTATAATCATTGGTATCATTAAAGTCATTGATAATTCTATCATTACCT
>NW_020870864.1:280000-282500 GCF_003789085.1 Penaeus vannamei | reverse complement strand
GTGGCAGGGAAGCGCCGGCGGGGATCGGAGCGGATGGGCGTGGGAGACCCGGGCGAAGAGCTGGAGGTGGAGGAATTGATGATGAAGAGGCCATAGTGTTGAGGGAAAACACGGGAGCTTATGGTAAAGAGGTCGTAGTGTCGAGGAAAAACAAGAGAACTTATGGTAAAGAGGTCATGGTGTTGGGGAATAACACGGGAATTTATGGTAAGGAGGTGAAGGGATATGTTAGGAATTGGTGATGAAAGAGGTCATAAGGTCAAAGGAAAAGAACAGAAATTGATGAGAACAAGGCCATAGCGTTGCATTAAGGATAAGAAGGCCATTGAATTGTGAAATACAAGAGAAATGGAGGATAAAGAGTGGATAGACAGGCGTGTAAGCTGAATACATCAGGCACGATCTAACATAAAACGATATGAATCTTCGGGCGAACGATCGCGTCAGGACTGGCAAAATGAGCAAGCCCTTAAACCTTCTCCCTCGAGTACCAAACTCTTTTAACTTTTTCTTCCTATCCAGTCTCTCCGTAATTTTATTTTTAATAATTCGCTCGCTTGCTTCCCTTTTTGTCGTAAAATGAATGATCAAGACTTTTTTGTAGCTTTGGGAGATTTTCAGGCTAGTGAGTAATCAGAAGGTCAAGGAAAGGAAGAGTAGGTAATGAATATATTTAACGGTTAAATGGTTGATAGTAAAATGTTAATGGTTGGACAGAGATTTAAGGATTACAGCATAGACAATCACTGGCCAAGTAAAGAGTTAATCAAATGGCCAACCAAATGTTTGGGCAAAATATTCATTGTTAAATCAAATGATAATACCCCCCCATTTAAGCCAATGGTTAATGGTTCAGACAGATAGGCAAGCCACCATATAAACCCATTCTTTTGTCCCCGGTATGTACAGAGCAGCGAAGTGTGAAGTCAAAAATACTTTCGACTCTGTGTTGGGAATGTTGCGCAGTGTGTGTTGTAAGAGGACGAACGGTGTAGGAATTTGTGGAGGTAATAACTTTATGTTGTCTAATTCTTATCACTTGTTTTACTTTTTTTTTCTTTTGTATGATTCTCAATCTTATATTTTGATAGGCTTAATTATTGTACCTGAAAAGCCGCATTATGAACGCCTTTCTTTCTTCCTGTTAGCACGCTTAATCTTGTATTCATCTATTCTAATATCATTTCAACATTTTTTATTTTGGTAGTTGTCGATCCCAGCTTTTATTTTAAGAGATTCCAAAATGGCCTCAACGCTGGGCAACTCGGGGCCGGCGAATAACGCGCGCGCGCGCGCAGCTGCAAACTGTTTGGGCCATTTCCTTTTTTCTTTTGCTCTCTTTCTGTACGTACTTACATGCACACACACACACACACACACACACACACACACACACACACACACACACACACACACACACACAACACACACACACACACACACACACACACACAGATAGACAGACAGATGAATAAAAATATTTATGTATGAATGAATAGGAAGACTATTCGAGAGAGAGAGAGAGGGGGAGGGAGGGAGGGAGGGAGGAGGGGGGAGGGAGGGAGGGAGGGAGGGAGGGAGGGAGGGAGGGAGGGAGGGAGAGAGAGAGGAGAGAGAGAGAGAGAGAGAGAGAGAGAGAGAGAGAGAGAGAGAGAGAGAGAGAGAGAGAGAGAGAGAGAGAGAAGAGAGAGGCCGTGTATACATGGGTGTAGTTCCATTTTTTATGAAATAAAATCGTAAATTCCTGCAGGGGGGAATATAGAACGAGAAAACATTTTACCTTTGCACTTTTTCCTTTTCCCATTTCCTTAATTGCCATTTTTCATTTATATTTTGCCTTCTGTTTTGTTTCAATTTGGCAGCTGTTGCCTTAGATTATGTGATAGTGTTTCCGACTTTAATTAGAGCAACAGTAATTGCAATATTGATTTCGATGACGAGGAAGATGATGATGATGACGATTATGATGATGGTGATGATGATGATGATGATGTCGTTGATGATGATGATGATGAGGAGGAGGAGGAAGAGGAAGATGCTGATGATGACGATGACGGCGATAAGAAGGATAAAGGCGAAAATGCTACTACTACTATTACTATTACAAGACCTAACGCCAATGCAATCACTGATGAATCGAATTTATAGCGACAAAAATAGAAAAAGTATAGACGGGAATGAATATCATCACAAAACCAGAAATGTATCTCACCGGTTTGGAATATATAATTTATTTTTGACGAAGACCTATTCGAAACCGGTTAAATACATCTAGCACAAAATAGCCAATATATATTTTTTTCCGTAATAATGGCAAACAAACAAACAAACGATGTGGTGTGTGTGTGTGTGTGTGTGTGTGGTGCGTGTGTGTGTGTGTGTGTGTGTGTGTGTGTGTGTGTGTGTGTGTGTGTGTGTGTGTGTGTGTGTGTGTCTGTGTCTGTGTGAGTGAGTGCCTCTCTGTATGTGTAAGCGCAAAGCCCTTCAGGCACATGTACGC
>NW_020870864.1:252500-260000 GCF_003789085.1 Penaeus vannamei | reverse complement strand
TTTCGGAATCGTCCTCGAAGCCACATTCAAGTCTGAAGGGGAAGGGATGAGGATAAGTCCGATATGCGAAGCTGCGCCTTACCCACCGTGGTGCCCAGATACAGCGGTAACCTCCAGACGACACTTGCAACTTCTCCCGCTCGGGCGTGGCGCGAACCCCGACCCCTCGGAGGAGAGACCGACACGTTACCACTGCACTAGCCCGGACCGGAAGGTAAGGGGAAGGGGAAGAGGAGGGAATATGGGAGAGAGAAAGGAGAGGCATCGCGGGGACCACGGGGCAGCTGAGGACAGGAGAACAGAAGCGAAGAGAGATCAGCTCAGGTCGAAGGATCAGGCGGTCTATGCGGAGGGTAGCCGGCATAATGAAGAAGACGGAAGATGTGGGAAGCGAGGAGACTTTCGGCAGGAGAAAAGCCGCTGTTCAGATTGCAATTAGCAGCAGCTTAAGGAAGATTTCATCAGTCTGCGGACATGGACAACAGCGGAAGGGAGGGCAATGCGCGCTGATGTCCATTCGCTTCCGTTGTCCTGTCCTCACCTGCCCCGTGCCCCCCCCCCCCCACCGTTGCCTCTCCTTGCTCTGTCGTAGAATTCCTTCTCTCTCCTTCCCTTTCAGAGCTGAAGATGGATTCCAGGAGGATTCCGAAACTGTTGTCTCCTTTTCAATAAATCTAGCTTGTGCATTGTGTTCTTTTTCTATTATATAGATATACATACACACATACACACGCACACAAACACACACACACAAACACACTCACACACACTCAAACACACATATATATGGATATTTATATATATGTATTTACATATATGTCTATCTATCTATCTATCAATATGTATACATACATAAATACATACATATATATATATATATATATATATATATATATATATATATATATATAGATAGATAGATAGATAGATAGATAGATAGATAGATAGATAGATAGATAGATAGTACGATATATATATATATATATATATATATATATATATATATATATATATATATATATATATATATAATATATAATATATATAGATAGATAGATAGATAGATAGAGATAGATAGATAGATAGATAGATAGATAGATAGATAGATAGATAGATAGATATAGATAGAGATAGATAGATAGATATGTATATATATATATATATATATATATATATATATATATATATATATATATATATATATATATATACATATATATATATATATATATATATATATATATATAATATATATATATATATATATATGTATATATATATAATATATATATATATTATATATATATATATATATATATATATATATATATATATATATATATAATAATATATATATATATTATATATATATAATATTATATATATATATATATATATATATATATATATATATATATATTATATATATATATATAATATATATATATATAATATATATATATATATATATATATATATATATATATATATATATATATATATATATTATATATATATATATATATATAATATATATATATATATATATTATATATATATATATATATATATATATATATATATATATATATATATATATATATATATATATATATATATATATATATATATATATATATATATATATATATATATATATACATATATATAGTGTGATATATATATAGAGTGTAGAGGTGAGATACATATTGTAGATACATATTTATAAAAATGCATATATATAGATACAGATAGATAGAGAGATATACATATATGTAGATACATATTTACAAATATGCATATATATATTCACACACATACACACACACACATGTGTGTGTGTGTGTGTGTGTGTGTGTGTGTGTGTGTGTGTGTGTGTGTGTGTGTGTGTGTGTGTAGTGTGTGTGTGTGTGTATGTGTGTCTATGTAAGTATGTATGTATATGTATTTGTATGTATATATACATCTATCTATATCAAAATTATGTGTGTGTGAGTGCGTGTGTATGCATTCATATCTGCGTGTGGGCCTATATGTCAGCGTGTGTGCGAGTGTATCAAGTGCCCCCCCCCCCCCCCTCCCGCCGGAGTACCTGCACGCGCGCCGACGTGGCCGTCCGCTTGTGGTGGTGGCCGTTGAGCGTGGGGTTCTTGGGCAGCTGCGACGTGAACAGGATCCTGGCGATGAACGAGTACAGGACGCAGGACAGCAGCAGCGGCACCACGTAGAACACGACGAAGTCCAGGAAGTAGTAGTAGAGGTACTGGTCGCGCGACAGCTTGAAGGTGCACTCCTGCGTCGGGTAGTCGACGGCGTACTTGAGGGGCACCACCTGCGTCAGGAAGAGCCAGGGCGCGCAGTAGCACACGGCGAAGAGCCACACGAGCAGCGTGATCTTCTTGGCGCGCTCCACCGTGCACACCGTCTGCGCCTTCATCGGGTGGCAGATGGCGATGTAGCGCTCCACCGTGAACGCCGTCAGGCTGAGCGAGCTGGCGTTGATGCCCAGGTTCTGCAGGAAGATCATGATGGCGCAGCCGCCGCGCCCCCAGATCCAGTGGTTGCCGATCAGGAAGTAGCTGACGATCTCCTGCGGCACGGCGGCCACCAGCACGGCGCAGTCGGCCACGGCCAGGCTCACCAGGTAGCAGTTGGTGGGCGTGGCCATGTTCTTGTTGCGGGCCACCACGATGACCACCATGGCGTTGCCGATCACGCCGATCACGAAGATGATGCCCTGGAACAGCGTGCCGATGATGCGGTAGATGTACGAGTAGTACTCGGGCCGCCCCGCGCAGTAGTCGCGGTAGATCTCCTTGGCGCACAGGCACAGCGCGTCGGAGGCCGAGCAGTTGATGCGCCGCGCGTCGTACGAGCACCGCATCAGGCTCTCCTCCAGCTCCCACGAGATGTTGTAGGCGTCCAGCGCCGAGGCGTTGAACTCGTGCGGCCGCAGGTCGGCCAGCGTGCAGTTCTGCTCGTAGAGGCCGGCCTCGCCCAGGGCGTCCAGGTAGTCGGAGCTGTTAAAGGCCATGCTCACTCCCGAATCGCTGTCGCCGCATCAGAAATGCCCGAACTCCTCTCCGTCGGCGCCTCGAAGCCGCACTCCCTTCCCGGCCGCTTCCCTGCCCTCATGTCACAACCGCACTCATCATCAGGAAGTCATGGCTCGGGCGAGGGACAAATCGGCTCGCAGGTCGGCAGATCAGATGAAGCTAACTGCTCTGAAGTCACTAACGTGCCGACATCCTACCCCTTTCTTTCTTTCGGACTTTCAACTGATTAGGAATCAAAGGTACAAAGCAACATCAACAATATCGAAGTCCCTTCCTTCTTCCTGGGATCAAATGAAAAATGATTCTAAAGTTAATAAATAAAGTTTCTCAAGAACAGGAACTCTTTCCAACAAAACAAGAGACGGGTCGGAGGGGAGTTTCGTGTCACGGGCGGTCGCCACGAACTGCACAGAGACCTCCTCCCGGCGCGAAGGATGTCAGCCCACTGAGCTCGTCTGCGCCTCGCCTCCAGGACCCGCGACTGCCGGCCGGGGACCTCGCGCCGCGACTCGGGCGGGGAGCATGCGCGGGGGGCAGTTGCGGCGGACTCTCAGTCGTCAGCGCTCGCTCGCTCTCGCTGTTTCTCTCGCCCTCTCTGTTCTCGTCCTTTTTTTTTTTTTTACTCTCTCTGCCTCTTTCTCTCTATATGTACCCTTCTCTCTCTCTCTCTCTTTTTTTTTTTTTTTTTTTTTTTTTTTTGCTATCTGTCAGCCTCCCTCTCTCTCTCCTTTCTCTCTATCTCTCCATATCTTTATATCTAATTATTCTTGTATAATTATCGCTCTAATTAGTTCCATGGTTTATCACTTGTCTGTGCTGCTCTCACCCTCTCTCTATTTGTCTATCTATCTATCTATATGTCTGCATTTCTCTATCTATGTATTTATATGGGTGTGCGTCTGTTTACATATTGATTTATATATCTAGACAGGTATATGTTTATTAACTAGCTAGCTTCCTATTTATTTCTCTGTCTTCCAACCTGTCTCCAGATAAGAATATTTCTCACCTTTTCGTATAGACATTCCCGACAGAATCAAAAGATATCGGAAGCTGATGAAATAATATCCTTATCTATTAAAATTTTGTATATAAGTTCACTTCCTAAACTTCCTAAAGAATGATAAATACTCGGAAACACGACACAAGCACACGCACGCACGCACACACTCGTGAGTGTGGAAAATGTTAGATTCATAAATAGATATATAAGGAGGAAGATATACAGATAGGTAGATAAATGAATAGATGAATAGATATATAGAGAGATAGTTGTATAGGCAGACAGATAGATAGCGAGATGGGAGGGGAAGAGAGAGCGAGAGAGAGAGAAAGAGAGAGAGCGAGAGAGAGTGAAAGAGAGAGAGTGCGAAGGAGATCCCACGAGATCGAACTTTAGAAGCTGTGACTTAGCCCTTACGTCATTCGCGAATTTGGCTGCAGACTCTTACGTAGGAGCTGCTCAGTAAATCTTGCATCGTCACCAGTGATATTGCACTCACTCCTCTCCTTGCATCACTCCTTTTAGACTTTCGAAACCTGGTTTAGTTACTCACTCGTGATTATCGATGTTGCAACAAGTATTGAGGATATTGTGGGGAGATAGAGGAATGGAGATGGAGTCATTTTGCGTTAATATGGATATTAGGAAATGCCTTTCAGTTCTGAGATTGATCTGTCTTCAGTCCATAAAGTAAAAATAGCTGGGAGGTATTTCTTTTTCTTTTTAGTTCGTTTTTTCCCTTCTGTCTTTCGTTTCTCACTTTCTCTCTCTCTTTCTTAATATTCTCTCTCTTTACTTTATCAACCTTTCTTTCTCTCAGTCCCTCTCTCTTTTTTATCTCACTCTGTATGTACGTACTCTCTCTCTCTCTTTCTCTCTCTCTCTCTCTCTTTCTCTCTCTCTCTCTCTCTCTCTCTCTCTCTCTCTCTCTCTCTCTCTCTCTCTCTCTCTCTCTCTCTCTCTCTCTCTCTCTCTCTCTCTCTCTCTCTCTCTCTCTCTCGTCTTCTCTTTCCACTCGCTCTCTCCATTTGCAATATCTTTCTCCAAACCTGGCGCCATTTCCCTTAGAGTTTATCCGCAGTCCCTCTCTCCTTCTGGACGACCCCTACACCCCAGAAATAACGACTAAGAAGTGATACTCTCTTGCTGTTTATTTTGTGGAATTGATGTGTTTTTATTGTCATCATCTTATTTATTCATCTTTTATTTTACTTTTTTATTTTTATTTTTTTTTTTTTTTATCATTATTATTTTTTCACCAACATTTTGTTAATACCTGGTTTTCTTCAGATTATTAAGTTTTTATACTGAGTTGTCCGCATAAATTAATTTCTTCCTTTTTTGTATTCCTATTTTCGGGATCTGATTGTAATTACTGCAATTACTCAGCTCTTAGTAGTGGTAACGATTAAGGACAATTGCAGGGTAAAAAGAGGAGAGAAAGAAAGAAAGAAAGCAAAAAAGAAGAAAAAAATATATAACCTCACATAATCACACTCATACGATCACAGTATGCTTGAGCGAATGACTGTGTGTGTCCGTGTTTGTCTGTATGTTTGTATTTGTTAATGTAGGTTTGTGTGTTCGTGTGAGTGAGTGTGTATGTGTGTGCTTACAGCTCTGGATGTCTTAAAATCAATACACTTTCACTGATGTGTTTTTTCCTCCCATCAGGCAAAATGAAAATTCTGACAATTATTTTAGCGACCGCTTTTATGACACAAATACTCCCCATCCTTTACGCAATATGACATGTATTGAAATGGGTTTGCGTGCGACACAGAGTGAGTGAGAGAGAGAGAGAGAGAGAGAGAGAGAGAGAGAGAGAGAGAGAGAGAGAGAGAGAGAGAGAGAGAGAGAGAGAGAGAGAGAGAGAGAGAGAGAGAGAGAGAGAGAGAGAGAGAGACAGATAGATAGATAGACTTTGAATAAGATGATGATAATACAACAGATGTTAAAAGTAAATGAAACACTTTTACATTGATTTTCTTACATAAAAAAAATATCATGAGAAGTTAAATAAAAAATAAATGGACTCCGAATCTAATCATAGTTGAATTAATGTCAGAGAACACTCACTATAGACATTAGTATATACAGTAGCTGCACATATTGCGATATTGAAAGATATAGAAGATAGATATACAGATATATGGATAAATAGACAGACAAACACATATACTGCTAGATAAGTAAATACAGACAAATATATATACAGATAGACAGAAATATTTTAAGTTTTTAAGATGCAGATAGAATGATAAAATATAAATATATACAAAGATAGCTATGCAAATGAATAGATAGATAACAGAAAGATAGATAGATCAATTAACAGATAGACAGGTAAATGAATAGACATATAGATAGATAGGTGAATAGACGAATAGATAGACTAATAGGTAAACAGATAGATGAATAGACACAGACAGACAAACGGACTTAAAATTAGTTATAGATAGATAGTTAGACAGGGAAGATAAATACATAGAAAGAAAAGAAGGATTGATAAATAATCAAATAGACAGATAGGTAGATAGACAAAACAATAGATGGATTTTAATGCCGATGTATAGATTTTTAGATACGTGATGTTGGAACCTTCTGTGAGATGATGGCAAGTGCAGAGGAATTCTTTATTGAGAAAGACGGCCTTAGTAAATAATGTACACAGCATAGGACATTCATCTTGATAGGAAGGTAACACATATATGGCCAAAGTTGCGTGAGATTAAAGGATATGGGATACATCGGACCATAAGAATAATGACCCAGATGAGGAAAGTCCACTTAGAGTGTTAGTGGGTTTAAGAGGACAGATCCAAGAGAATGCAGAAAGAGGCCAGTAAGAATTCAGAAGAGGAAACGAAACCAGAAATGCTTTATTCGTTCTCAAAATGATTATTAAAAGGGTAGTAGAAATTCAACGATATGTACAGTATATCTTTGTTTTGTCGACCATCACATAACATTTAATATTGCTAGGACCATGCTCAACTAATGGACTTATTGAAAGATAAAAATTAATGGAAAGATTCAAGATGAAACATAAACTTTTACTAGGACAAAAAAAAAAAAAAAAAAAAAAAAAAAAAAAAAAAAAAAAAAAAAAAAAAAAAAAAAAAAATATATATATATATATTATATATAAATATATATATATATATATATATATATATATATATATATATATATATATATGCTGTGAGATTGAATTAAAAGAGTCGAAGGATTTAGGACTAAGTGAGATATATGTGCATTATCAACAGACTTGCTTTCATTGTTTGGACAGACAATTATATATGATATATAGGATAGTGAAGGCATTAAAGAATGAACAATAAATGTGAATAACTTTATCATATTCAGATGACACAGTTATCTTACCTTATTCTGAAGTAAACTTGCATATGAGGGTGATCACATCGAATGAAGCTTGTA
>NW_020870864.1:190000-195000 GCF_003789085.1 Penaeus vannamei | reverse complement strand
GTGAATGAGCGGAGAATGGGTAGGGGAGTCGTGAGGAGGAGAGGGTGAGTGAGGTGAAAGGGAGAGTTAATGAGGGGAGGGAGGGAGGAAAGATGAGAGGGAAGAGGGAGGGAGGAAGAAATGAGAGGGAAAGAGAGTTAAGGAGGGGAGGGAGGATGAGAGGGAAGAGGGAGAGTTAAGGAGGGAGGTGAGGGAGGAAAGGTGAGAGGGGAGAGGGAGAGTTAATGAGGGGAGGGAGGGAGGAAAGGTAAGAGGAAGGGGAGAGGGGAGAGGAAGTCTAGAGGAAGGGAGGGAGAGATAGATCAAAAGGGGAAGGAGGGAGAATGAGCGAGCCTATGATAATAAGATGATGATCACAGAAGCTGTACTAATAACATTATAATAGCAGTACCAACATTACTGAATTGAAGGACGATACAAATAGGATCTGGAGCGAAATTGAGGAGCTGAGTTGCAATCACATTTGCATGTATGATCATTACGTAGTCTCGTGTTTATGCAACAATCATGTTAACAACTTTAACATGATAGCAGTAAGAAGAAAACCGTGTTGAAATGCATTACCTACATGTGCGAGCGCGCGCGCGCGTGTGTGTGTATGTGTGTGTGTGTGTGCGTATTTGTATGTGTGTGCCAGCGTGCTTGCGTGCGTGCATACGTGTGTATGTGTGTGTGTGTAATCCTATTTCTGTTTCCTTTTATCATATAATCTCGAAATGTCAAAACCGTGTCTTCGTTTCCCTTTGCTCTCCTCCTTTTCGTTGCCGGCGAGAGGCACAGAAGGAAAATCAGACAAGACGGGCCGGTGCAACAATATTTATTCTTCTGCTTCGTGCTCAAATCAGATTAAATGCGTAAAAGCAACTCATGAATTTGATTAGTTTTTCAGGCTTTCATTTCTTATTGCTATGTTAACGCCAGTAATGTTGAGAGAATTATACAAAACATAATACCAATAATATAGATAATAATAGTATGTAAGAAAATAATGAAAACAATGATAATACAGATAATAATGGTAATAATAATGACAGCAAAATAAATATGAAAATGACGGTTATAGCAACATTAATTATGAATATAACAATAATGATAATATTAACAATACTACTATTATTAGTACTGCTGGTACTACTTCTACAAAACAAACTATGTAATAATAATAATAATAATAATAATAATAATAATAATAATAATAATAATAATAATATAATAATAATTATTATTATTATTATAATAATGATAATAATAATATTGATAATCGTAACAATAAAGATAATAAGAAAAAAGAAGCCCTCCTTCTGCCGGTCCTCAGCCGCAGCGCCTCACGACCTCCTCCGTCAGCAGCGCCGCCAGCGCCAGCACCGACCCCAAGCCAAGCACTATGAAGGCCCCTTGCAGGTTGTCCAGCGAGAGGGCCTGCAACGGCTCCTTCTGCAGGATCCCCGTGCCTCCGCTTCCCCCGCTGCTGCTGCCTCCTCCCCCCCGCGTCCTGCGAGCGGCGGAATTCCTCGACGACGACCTGCCGCCACTGCTCCACGAGGCCCGCCTGCGACATCCAGTTCAGGTACCTGGGGAAGGGGGCGAGGGGGCGAGGGGGAGAGGGGCGAGAGGGGCGAAGGGGGAGAGGGGCGAGGAGAGAGGGGCGAGGGGGAGGGGGCGAGGGGGGCGAGGGGAGAGGGGCGAGGGGCGAGGGGGAGAGGGAGGGTAAAAGATAGGGTGAAAATATGGCGGCAAGTTTAGTAGGGAGGGAAGGCATACATACATAATTATGCACACATGCACTTGCGCACTTATATTCATACTTTACATAGCTAGGTAAATATATAACATTCTCATGTGAATACGTCTGTATATACGTATGTATCTCTTTAAAAACGTAATTATTACACAAACGCAGCCAATATTCATCAGATCAATGATAAAGATTCATTTGATATCATCTGCGCTGCCGTTTAAGGATCAATAATCCCCAAGCAGGGCAAGCAGCTACCTGTCAAACACATGCTTATACGGGCAGCCCTTCTGGAACACCCAGCCCTGGTAGTTCGGATACAGCTTCTCCTCCACGGCGTACGAGGTCCTGCTCCTGCCGCGGGTGATGAACAGGAACTGGGAGTACTGCGTGGCCTCCAGAACACCTGCGCCGGCATCGAAGGCGGAGATGGTCAGGTCGTAGTCGGGGAGGAGAGTGAGCTTGTCGCCGAGCATCTTCAAGACTGGCTCCTTGGACGACCACAGGTTCCCGGGGACGAAGTTGCCGTAGTCGAGCATGTGGATCCTGAGGGCGAAGAGGGTGAAGGACACGCAGAGGAAACAATTGAGACGAAAGGGATGATTATTTTTTAGAGAAAACACGAACCGGATACGCGTAAAGGCGATGCTGAAAATAGACAGGGAAAATAAACGAAGAACGTGGGTTGAAGAGGATGTTAAGT
Organism: Penaeus vannamei; assembly: GCF_003789085.1. NCBI lineage: Eukaryota > Metazoa > Arthropoda > Malacostraca > Decapoda > Penaeidae > Penaeus > Penaeus vannamei. The sequence continues at coordinate 192,562 of NW_020870864.1, read as the reverse complement.
GTGGGGGGGGGGGTATTCGAAGAACATGCAATAAGATTACACAAAGAGGATGTTGGAAATAAAGTGATAAAAAAAAAAACACGTTAGAGAAGGTACTAAGGAAGAAAATAACAAAAAGTAAAAAAGATTGATAAAAAAAACACCTAGAATGGAATAACTTTAATAACGCTTGATTAAATTATTTCATGCAGTCTGAAGCCACGCCTCCTTCCAATAACTAAGAAGCGGATTGGTTCGAATACAGCACGAAGCGAACATCTAAACCAATCACCTTGGTTATAGAAGAGAGGCGTGGCTTCTCACTGTAGTGTGGGCTTCGTTTTATCTTGAAATACGGCACTGGAAGTATACAAAAGGGAGTGAGATGAATAGCAATAAAAATATTGATAATCAGAATACTGATAATAATAATAACAGTAATGATGATAATGATATTGACAGCAATGAAAAGGATAATAATGAAAATGATAATGATTTTTACAATGATAATGATTGATAATAATAATAATAATAATAATAATTACAATAATATTGATAATAAGAATTATGATAAAAATGCTGATGATAACAATAATCATAATGATCATAATGATGATGATGATAGTAATAATAATGATAATTGTAACAATAACAATAATAATGATGATGATGATAATAATAATAATAAAATAATAATAATAAAAAATAATAACAATAATAGTAACAATAATAGTAGTAATAGTAATAACAATAATAATGACAAAAACTATAGTAGTAACAATATCAATAATGATAATGATACTACTACTACTACTAATAATGATAATAATAATAGTAATAACAATAATAATGGTAATTCCAATGGTAAAAGTAATGATAACAATAATAATATTGTTCATGGTAATGTGAGTAGCAATAATCATCCTGATAATGATAATAATAACAACAATAATAACAATAATAATGATATAAATCAGAATGTAAACTCCTACAGGCGGGTAGCGTAATATTACGGTCGAGGCGATGGAATTTTCCACGCCTGAGACCAACGCCTGTCTTGTATTTGCACGCTTTATAGATACGAACAAAGGATGAAAGTGCAAAAGAGAGAAAAAATAGATGAATATGGAGAAAATGCAAATGAAAAAGACATGAACGAAGGATGGTAGGTAATCATATGAAAAGATAAGATACCGCATCATTTTTATTAACGTTGGACGGAGGGTAGAGGAGAAACGTTAATAAACAGTAATGAACGAAGGAAAAGGAACTAGACAGAATATAAGCTAGAGAATGGGGATCAGCATATGAAAAGACGAGCAGAGCAGAAGCCTACAATGCAGCAGCTACACGTGTGGAAGGATATGAAAATAAGCTTGCTAGTGATTTAGAAAACCAACAATATATATATATATATATATATATATATATATATATATAGTACTATATATATATATATATATATATATATATATATATATATATATATATATATATATTATATATATATATATATATATATATATATATATATATATATATATATATATATATATATATATATATATATATATATATATATATATGAAGGGGGATAAGTTCATACTTAAACTCTCTCACTGATGGACGGAGAGACAAGATCTTTGTTTATTATATGAACGATTATATGATCTTTTGTTCTCTGTTGGCTGATCTTTGTAAGGATATGAGAAACAAATTTTTAATTAGCATTTATTCGCTCAAAAAATACGCATACACATACTACTGACAACACAAAAAATATGACACACAACAAGGGGGGCACAAAGTGACACACAACACGGGGGCACAAAGTGACACAAACACGGGGCACAAGTGACACACAACACGGGGGCACAAAATGACACACAACACGGGGCACAAAGGACACACAACACGGGGGGCACAAAGTGACACACAAACGGGGGGGTGGGGGGGACAAAGTGACACACAACACGGGGGGCACAAAGTGACACACAACACGGGGGGCAATGACACACAACACGGGGGGCACAAAGTGACACACAACACGGGGGGCACAAAATGACACACAACACGGGGGGCACAAAGTGACACACAACACGGGGGGCACAAAGTGACACACAACACTTAAACACTTAGTCACTTAGTACACTGACGGGTACGAGCGGCACACTGTCGTTCACTGCCACGAGCGGCACACTGTCGTTCACTGCCACGAGCGGCACACTGTCGTTCACTGTGTCGTTCACTGTCGGTACACTCGTTCACACATGGTAATACTGGTATCGGACGTAGTCACTACATTGTTTGTGCACTATACACGTAGTTCATCCGATTTATCCGTTCCCATGGATGATTCAGGACGGGTGAGGGTATTCACGGCATCGACAACGTGCGCGGGGCCGAGAAAACGTCAGTGGGTCGTGCGTTACAGGCTGCACGTGCCCACGCCTACTTAGGCACGTACTGTGGGCCTGCCCGTACTCCGTCTTCGTTGCGTGTGTTCCACTCGCCCACACACGCCCACACACCCCGGGCCTCTCTGCCGGTACTCCTTGGCGATGATGGGCGGCGCCCAAGGTC
>NW_020870864.1:157500-172500 GCF_003789085.1 Penaeus vannamei | reverse complement strand
GCGGACGTCAGACCCTGTATACAGGTAATTAGACGCCATGGCAACATTCATCATCGAAGTTCCGGTATAAAACAACAGATGAGAAGCAAATATGATTAATTTCAAGAGTTTGTGAGATGACGTCACTTCGGCAATAGCAACTCCTGATGGCAGCATTATCCTGCAACACTTCGAGCGTCCTGCAATGCATGAGGAATCACAGTTATGTACCAGGATCTCGAGCGTTGGGTACGGTTGCCTCCCTGCTTCTTGCGTTGCACAAGGGAAGCTCGGCGATAATGAAGGCAGTAATGAAAGCGGCAACAAAACAACAACAAAAATAACAAGAATTACAAAAAAAACAAGCAAGACAACAACAACAACACAAAAAACGAAATAATAACAAAAACAACAACAGTAACAGTACACACACACACACATATATGTATATATACATACAGGGAAATTGTTAAATTGACAATGATTGATAATAATTATGCTGCTGTTGCTGCTCATGATGAGATAATATTGATGAGGATAATAGCAGTGATAACGATGTTAATCTTTGGAATTGTTTCATGATATAATGATAATAATAATTGTAATGATGATAATGATTACTGTAACAATAATATAGTTATTATAATAATTATAATATACTATATTAATATCATAATAATAATAATATAATAATAATGATGGTGATAATATTAATAATAATAGTATAATAAATTAATAAATAATGATAACAATAATACTAACAAAAATAACAAGAATATTAATGACACTAATAACAGTAATGATAATAATGATAAAAATAATAATAGTAATAATGATGATAACGATGTTAATATTAGTAGTAATAATAATAATAATAATAAAGATAATAATAATAATGATAATTTTTGCAATAATAATCAGCATAATAATAATGAAGACAGTAATAACGATAATGATGATAACAAGAATGCGATGAAGTTTGATACAATGATTGCTGACGTTACCAAGTTTATATAAAAAAATCCTCTTGGTGGAGCCCATCCTACGGCCAAATCGCAAACGCAAACAAGACAATGTGATAGAAAAAAAAAGGCTAGACAAACCCCTTCGCTTCAGTAAAGGCTTAAGGCATATTCGGATGGGTCTGGGAAAGGGCTTTGAGAGGAGGGTTCAGCGGAGGCCAGTAAATGCGGGGAAATGGATCTGGACTGACTGGAGGCATGACCGGCTGCCGGGAGACTGGATTTGGAAAACGAAAGGCGTTGGCAATCAATAGCTGGGGATTTGTTGTTATTGGCTTTTGTTGTTGATGCTGTTGTTTTTATTGCTATACATAATGGTGTCGTTGTTATCGTCGTTACTTGGAGGATTAATGTTTTTGTTGTAATTATTTTAAGTTTTATCCATTTTGTTATTATTATTATCATCATTATTTTCATTATCACTGTTATTTTTATGATAATGATTGTGATTATCATTTTTATTTTTATCACTATTATCCTTACCATTATCATTCTTATTATTATCAGTATCATTGTTATTACTGTTATTATTGTTATCATCATCATCATCATCAAATCAATAATATTTTTTATTCTTATCATCATCATCACCAATGCCATCAAGTTCCAAGCGTCTCCTTCTTCTTTGCTCATATATCAATGGGATTACAGCGTGATTGCCCCTCAGAGAGAGTAGTAGTAGTAGAAGAAGAAGAAAGAAGATAAAGAGAGAATGAAAGGCAAAAAGAGAGATACAAAAAGAAACAAAGAGAGAAGCCACCAGGCAGAGAAACAGCCAAGGACGGAACCCCGCTCACAGGAGGTCCCCCCCCCCTCCCTCCCCCCCCGACCACCAACCTGATGTCACTCCTGGCCAGCTCCTCCAGGGTGCCAATCCTGCGCGTATGCATTGGCACCGTCAGGAAGGCGATAAGGTTCCCCATGTAGGACGTGGAGAGCACGAGCGCCGCCAGCCACCAGCAGACGAGGAAGGGGCGGCACCCTGGCACGGCCGGCACCCGGGGCACTGTCTGGCGGACGAGCGTGCGCGCCAGCCAGATGAACGTGGACAGGACGTCAGCCTCTGGGGAGGGGGGGGGAGGTAGAGCCGGTGTGGATGCGTCGGGGACCCTCATGTGGATGCGTCGGGGACCCTCATGTGGATGCTGTCGTGTGCACGCTTGTGGAAGTTTTTGGTGCGGTTGTTGGCGTGTGTAGTTTCCTGAGTGGGTGTAATGGCTTACGGCTGCTGTTTATGGATGCTTTTATGGGTGTTCATACACACACACACACACACACACACACACACACATTATATACTATATATATATATATATATATATATATATATATATATATATATACTATATATATATATATATATATATATATAGCGTCTTTTTTCTTTTTTGTGTGTGTATGTTTTGTTGATTGCTTGTGTTTGGTTCTGGACGTTATTTCAGGTATATGCTCGTATGTGTTTGAGTGAATGTAGAGGATTTGTTAGGCATGTCTCTTGTGTGTGTGTTTGTTTGTGTGGTGTGTGCATGTTTGCGTGAGTATGTGTCCGTTTGTGTGTGTGTGTGTGCGTGTGTGTGTGTGTGTGTGTGTGTGTGTGTGTGTGTGTGTGTGTGTGTGTGTGTGTGTGTGTGTGTGTGCGTGTGGCGCGCATCTCGGTAACATGAAACACAGCCACAGTCAGAACGAAATGACAAATCGTGCCGTTTCTAATCCCCAAAGGCCACCTCAGCGGACGAACAGAAATCCTCGGTGGATTCCAAACGTCACGACTAATTTTGTGTCCTTCCTGGGCTGCGGGTCATTCCAGCTGTGGGCGCGCGTTGCTGTGGTTGCGTTTGTGTTGCGTCTACGGAGGTTTTGCTGTGTGCGTCGTGTGTGCCAGATTGCCGACTTTGCCAACAGCCCTCGGAAGATAATTTTCTCATTCGAACGCTCTCGAACATCGAACGGGTTTATAAGACGCTCTTTTTCGTTTTCTAGCATCGGAAAAAAAAACGTTTTACTTTTGTGATCGTAAACATGATATGAACGTTCATATAAATCTTGCGTATAGATATATGAAACTCTCAAACCAGAGAAAGTGTACAAGAAGAGCGCCCTTTGAATGCCCCGGGCGCTCTTTGAAGTGAAAGGAGCGCACGAAAGAAATTCCAAGTGCAACGCAAACTTAGCAGTCTGGGGTGTGTGCGTGGGTGCTTTGTCCTGTTTGAATGTTTGTTTTATGTGCGTGTGTGTGTGAGTCTTTGTATGTGTGTGTATCAGTGTGTGTGTCTGTGTGTGTGTGTGTTTGTGTGTGTCTGAGTCGTTGAGTGTATGTGTGTTTTGTTGTGTGTACATGTATGGATCTGTGCGCGGTTTGTCGCGTACATGTGTATATGTGGGAGTATTTGTATTGTGTTTATATTTGTCAGTAATTACCCGAATTTTAAAAAGTTGTAACGTCAGTGAAGATCTTCAAGAAAAAGATGTTTTAATTCCACATTCTATATTTCTATCAATGATCATAAAGTAGATATCATTGTCAATACTACAATCATAACAAATATCACTGTTAACACAAATACAATCATCACTAACAATGTGATCATAACTCTCCTCATCATCACTGTCACCCTGAAAATTTCATCCTAATCACCACGATTATTACGTGATATATTACAGTCGTTGGTCTTGTTATTGTTATCATTGCTATGACTAATACCCTCATCTATGTAATTGAATCCACATTAATAATAATCATTTTTTTCCCAATCATATCCTACTCCCTACAATCTAACTAATCAACCATATTAAGATCGTCTATAATAAGCAATAAGCATTTCTATTTTATCATTTGCTTCCCGTATTATCATTAGGATTATTAACTTTTTTTCTAGCTTCTGATTATCTACATTTATCCTTTCCTTTCTTATGATCACTTTACAGGTATTATTTTTCTTTCTCAATGCTCTTTCCTTTTTCTTTCTTTCCCTATAATCAGCTTTGATTATGATTTTCTTTCTACATAATTACTGAAAGATATCCTTTTTACCCTTTGGCCATTGTCCTTTCAAACTCATTATCCTAAGCTCACGCCACACTCCCTCAGCCACCTCTTAGAATTACATAATCCAATAATTATAATAACATCATCCGTCTCTTGCAGTGGCGCCATCCACCTAAGATTACATAATCCAATATTTACAGTGCCATCCTCCACCTCTTACAGTGTCATCCTCCACCTCTTACAGTGTCATCACACAGTGTCATCCTCCACCTCTTACAGTGTCATCCTCCCCCTCTTACAGTGCCATCCTCCACCTCTTACAGTGTCATCCTCCACCTCTTACAGTGTCATCCTCCACCTCTTACAGTGTCATCCTCCACCTCTTACAGTGTCATCCACCACCTCTTACAGTGTCATCCTCCACCTCTTACAGTGTCATCCTCCACCTCTTACAGTGTCATCCTCCACCTCTTACATGTCATTCCCTCCACCTCTTACAGTGTCATCCTCTCTTACAGTCCATCCTCCACCTCTTACAGTGTCATCCTCCAGTGTCATCCCACCTGTGTCATCCTCCACCTCTTACAGTGTCATCCTCCACCTCTTACAGTGTCATCCTCCACCTCTTACAGTGTCATCCTCCACCTCTTACAGTGTCATCCTCCACCTCTTACAGTGTCATCCTCCACCTCTTACAGTGTCATCCTCTTACACAGTCATCCTCCACCTCTTACAGTGTTCATCCCTCCACCTCTTACAGTGTCATCCTCCACCTCTTACAGTGTCAATCCTCCACCTGTGTGTCATCCTCCACCTCTTACAGTGTCATCCTCCCACCTCTTTACAGTGTCATTCCCCACCTCTTACAGTGTTCATACCTCAACCTCTTTACAGTGTCATCCTCCACCTCTTACAGTGTCATCCTCCACCTCTTACAGTGTCATCCTTTATCCTTACAGTGTCATCCTCCCTCTACAGTGTCATCCTCCACCTCTTACAGTGTCATCCTCCACCCTCTTACAGTGTCATCCTCCACCTTCATACAGTTGTCAATCCTCCACTTTTACAGTGTCATCATCTTTACAGTGTCATCCTCCCACCTCTTACAGTGTGTCCACCTCTACAGTGTCATCCTCCACCTCTTACAGTGTCATCCTCCACACAGTGTCACCTCCACCTCTTACAGTGTCATCCTCCACCTCTTACAGTGTCATTCCACCTCACAGTGTCATCCTACCACAGTGTCATCCTCCACCTCTTTAGTTGTATCATCCTCCACCTCTTACAGTGGTGTACATCCTCCACCTCTTACAGTGTCCATCCTCCACCTCATACTAGTGCCATCCTCTACTCCGCCAAGTCATCCTACACCTCTTGCAGTGACGTCATCCATCCCGTTCCCGACGTCCAGATCCACTTACTATGCGTGTAGACGGGCGCCGAATCCCCCGCGATGAGGGGCGTGAAGACGAGCGCCGAGCAGCACGGCAGGCCAGCGACCAGCCGCCAAGCCAACGAACCCCCACGCGGCCCGAAACGGTTCCGACCCCGATCAAGCCCAGCCCCGGGGATGGGGCGGGGGGACCCTGTAGATGTGGATGGGTGATATATTAGGAGTAGATAGATAAGAGGACAGAAAGAGCAAGTAGACTGCGAGACAAGAGAGAGAGGGCGGGAAGAGAGAAGGAGGAGGAGAGAGGAGGGAGGGAGCGAAGAAGAGAAGAGAGAGAGAGAGACGATGCAGATGAGACGCGAGAGAAAAAGAAGAAGAGAAGAGAGAAAAGAGGAGGATGGAGACGAGAGAAGGGAAGGATAGAGTAGAGAGAGAGATGAGAGTGAGAAAAGGAAACCCCGAGACGACGATAGAAACCAAGAGAGAGATAAGAGAGGACAGCGACGAGGATAGAGACAAGAGAGAGAGAAAAGAAGAACAAGGACAAGAAGAGAGAAAAGACGAGAAAGAAAGAAATGATAATCGCAGGACGTTCGGGGCATCAGATCACAAAAGAGGATAGAAATTAAAGTTGATAATAATGGGGCAATGCGGGAGTAAACAAGATGCAAAGACTGCATCACCAAGTAAGATCGGTGTCATTAACACTTGATCGGGAGTTTTATGCCCCTTTTCGCTTCCGTCGGAGAAGGAATGAAGGATAGAGAAAGAAATGGCAGACAGTGCATTATTTAATTAATTTTCTTTGCGCTATTTCTCTCGTCTCCTCACGCCCGCACTTCTCTCCTTCTGCAGTTCGTCTCTTCCTCTGTTCGCGTGATCGTAACGAGAGTATCGACCTTGACGCTCTGCAACTTTTCTTCGACGCATCTTCCACCTCCTCGAGAGACACTATCCTTGCCCTTCCTTCCGTAAAGAATCCACCTCCCTTCCCCTCCCTACATCATCTCTCCTCTTCCCGATCTCCTCTCATACCGGTAATATCACAGCGCCAATGTCAACGCCTTCTGCGCCCCCACCACCACCTTCTCTCCCTCCCTCCCTTCCTTCCATCCCCCTCTCTACCCTTCTTCCTTTCTCTTCTCGGTCTCCCTCATCCTCATCCACCCATTACCCCTTCTTCCCCCGATCACACCCACGCTCTTCTTCCCCTCCTTCCTTACCATCCCCCTCGTGCTCCCTCTCCATTCTCTCTCTCTCCCCTCATCCTCATCCACCCATTCCCCCTTCTTCCATCCATATCATTCACCACCTCCTCCCTCCCTCCCTCCCTCCCTCCTTCCTTTCCTTCCTTGCGCGACCTCGCCTCTCTCTCCCTCCGCATCCCTCTCTCATCTCCCTCTCTCCCTTATTCTCTGTGGTCCTTGCTTAGCAAGGCTTAAGGCGGACCTCGAATCCTGTGCAGTTGGCCCGACTAAAGGTAGATTTTGTCGGAGAAAGCGTAATTTGCCGGGCTGTTGCGACAAGCGGTGATTTGCGAGCTCCGCGGCGGTGGGGAGGGCCGGGGGGGTGGGAAGGTAGGGGGTGGGGTAGAGGGGAGGGATGCGGACTGAATATCATTGGCGGCATCTCCCGAAAGGGTGTCCGTTTTGTGCGTGCGTCCCTTCCCTTCCGAAAAAGAGAAGAAAGCCAACCTTTTTTCTGTAATAAGGGGCTGTTTTTGGTGCATATTTTCTTTATAAGAAGAAAGAGAAGGACCGAGAAAGAGGGAGTAGGAAGAGGAAAGGGAAAGAAAAGAGAGGAAGGAGAGGCGCAGAGGAAGGAAGAGCAGGGAGCGGAGGCGGGGGAAGGGAGGAGAGGGAGGAAAAGAGGAAAGAGAGAGAGAGGAGCAAATATATGAAGGGTTTTTCATATAAATATGCGGTTATTTCAATTATCTTAAATCTCCTTACACACACACACACACGACACACACACACACACACACACACACCAACCACACACGCAGCAAGCACACAACACCACGCGAACGCACGCACGCACCACAACACACACACACACACGACACGCACCACTCCACACACACCACGTGAATGCCATGTTAAACGCTGCCGTCTATCCTGATGCAACAGAACAATCGTACCGATACTTAAATTTCCCATTATCACAATCGGCATCAAATATGCGAGAGTCTTGATATTCATTATCTCTCTCGTTTCATTTATAATCGCCTTCTTCCCTAAACGCATTAATCTTTACTCAATATTTAAAACATGTGATCAGTCTTTATTTTTTTATATCTGTTATTCTTTTTCGTTTTTTCTTGCGTTATGTCCCTTGTCGTCGCCTCTCTCTCTCTCTCTCTCTCCTCTCTCTCTCTCTACTCTCTACTCTCTCTCTCTCTCTCTCTCTCTCTCTCTCGTCTCTCTCTCTCTGCGTCGTCTCTGTCTCTCGTCTTCTCCTTCTTCCCAATCTGTTTTCTTTCTCGTTTCCTATGTTGCAAAAAATATACTTCATATCAATCTCTCTCTTCATCTTCCTCTTCATCTTTCTTCCTCATCCTTTTTACCACCGTCTCGCCTCTCTCGTAGATATTTTTTTTCCCTCTGTCCCTTCCTTCCTTCGGGTATTACCCCCCACCCCCCCACGCCCGGCGTCCGCTGCCCAAAAAAGGTTAAAAACCCCTGGCAGCCTTTATCTAGTGCATATACCCAGGGATTCCAGAACGTTTCCTTAAAGCTACCTGAACAAACCATTGAATTACGCCTACGCCTTACCCCCCCTCCCCTACCCCTGTACCTTCCCCCTGTCCTACCCAATACCCTACCCTACCATAACGCCCCCACAACCCCCACCCTCCGCCCAACCCCATGCCCCAATGTGGGTAGCGGTGAAGCACCGCTGTTCTTCTTTCTGCCCTTCTCCCCTCCTCCGCCTCCCCCTTGCCCTTTACTATAGCCCTATCCCCCCACCCCGCCGCCTCTCATCCCCACCCCCCGTACCCCCAGAAGCATAGATAGTGGGAAAGGTCCTGCGCGACCCCTGGGGTACGAGCGGGGGGGAGGATATTTCTGATGAGACGAGAGATTAAAGCGAGAAGAGAGAGAGAGAGAGAGAGACGAGAGAAGAGACCCTTGGAGACGAGAGAGAGAGCGAGAGGAGGGAGAGAGGAAGAGAGATGGATGGGCGAGAGAAGATCAAAATCGTCAAGGAATGATATCGCAGGAGGGATGGGAGAAGGGAGGGGTGAGGGAGGGCGGAGCGGCAGGAGGGTAGGGTAAGGTTCCGATTCTTGACCAATATCTATTTCTCACAGAATCCACAGGTAAGGGACGTGCGGGGTTCCTACTCTTTATTGCGCTTATTCGCAATAAACATTTAGATTTAAACACTTATATAGAAATAACACACGTTCAGTATATACACATTATAGATAAATTAAATTAAATAACATATATACATATAAATAATCAAAATATTATATTCATATAATAGCTATACAATATATTATATATAGAGTATATATATACTATATATATATTAATATATATATATAGAGTGATAATAGCATATATCAAACGATAATGGCCTTGTGCGTGTGTTGTGTGTGTTTGTGTGTCTAGATACTTTGTATATACTATATATATTAATATATATAGTAGATATCGTATATATGAATAGTTAATATGATATATATATATATATATATATATAATATATATATTTATATATATATATATATGATATATATAAGTATATATATCAAAATATATATATGATACACCAACGAACAAACACATACATATACAAATATACAAATAATATACAGTATATATATAGTAATATTATATATAGTAATAGTATATATAGGAATATAACATATGTATTACATACATTACATTACACACCCAGCAAACCCACAGAGATTACAGTGATAGAATATGCAACGTCTAAGACAAGGCACAAGCGAAGCCGGAACCAACAATCTCGCCAGGGAGAGAGAGCGCGCGAAGAACTCATCGGATTGAGAATAAAGTAGAGTGTCGGAAGATAAGTATCTACACCCAGGTCCGCTCCTGAAATAGCAGTGAAGGAAAATGAATACGCGAAATATTGAATATAAACCTCCACGATAGCCGTCCCGGAGAAGGCTCTGTGACGTCACGGCCGGCAGAGACCAACCGAGAAAGGAAGAAAGAGAAGAATGAGAAGGAGAGAAAAAGGTGGAAAAATTGAGAAAGGTGATGAATGAAGAAGAAAGAAAAACGGAAAAAATATATTAAATAAAATTAGAGGTTAGAAAACGAAATAAGAATAAAAGGAGGAAAAATAAAAAAAAGAAGGAAAATAAAAGGGGAAAAGAAAAAAGAGAGATAGAATATGAGAAAGGGAAAAGAAAGATGGATGAAGCCCGAAAGAAGTGGAAAATTATAGAAGAAACCGAAGATAAAAAAGAATGAAACAAATAAAAAAATAAAGAAGGAGAAGAAAAATCAAGAAAATCAACAAAAACTCAAAGATAATAAACAACAAAAAACAAAAAAAACATAATAGTCCCCCCCCCCCGTTTTTTTCACTAATACGATCCCACAACCGCCTCCCGCCCTCCTCGCCGTCTCACATTATTCGCGACCGATATCGCCGAAAACCTTATCACATAATCATCGATTATTCAAGCGGCCATTAACAAAAGCGTCCGTGGTCGACCGTTATAAAACAATTTGTGGGCGAGTTGGGCGACTTTCGCAGATTTCCCTCGATCGGACCGCAAGAGAGATGAGGATGAGAAAGTGGGTGTTTTACATAAGAGTCAGTGGAGGAGAAGGGGAGCCTCATCTTGCAGTATATAAATGAGGAGGGACGGATATGGGGGTTTAGGCGGACCGAAAGAGAGGAGAGAGAGAGGAGGGGGGGAGAGAAGAGAGAGACAGAGAGACAGGAAGTGGAGAGGGAGTGGGGGGTGGGGAAGAAGGTAGAGAGAGGAGATGAGAGAGGGAGGAGAGAGAAAGCGAGAGAGAAGATGAGAGGTGTTGCCATGTGTGTTGTGAGAAGAAGAGAGAGAGAGGGTAGGAGAGAGTAGTGAGTGATGAGAGAGACGAGGAAGGAGGAGAGTGAGGAGGATGGAGGGGAGAGAGAGGGAGAGAGATGAGAGAGAGACGAGATGAGAGGAGAGTATAAGTTGAGAAACGAAAGGAGATGGGAAGAGATAGAGAGGGAGGTGAGAGAGAGAGGAGGAAGAGGGAGAAGAAGAGAGAGAGAGAGAGAGAGAGGGCAGAGGAGGGGGAGAAGGGGGTAAACGAAAGACGGAGGGAAAGAGGAAGAGAGAGGAGTGAGAGAGAGTGTGGGAAGAGAGTGGGAGAGAGGGGTGGAGGGGAGAGATAGAGAGAGAGAGGAGAGATGAGAGAGAGAGAGAGAGGGGAGGGAATGATGATGTGAGGAGAAGTGGTGGGAGAGGAGATAGTGAGAGACGGGTGTGGGGTAAGGAGGGCATGAGGAGATGAAAAGAGGTGAGGTAGGGGTGGCGAGGAGAGAGAAGGAGGAGACTGGATAAGACGAAAGGGGGAGAAAGACGGGAACAGAGAAGAGAGGGGAGAGGGAGAGAGAGAGAGAGAGAGAGAGTGGAGAGAGAGAGAGAGAGAGAGAGAGAGAGAGAGAGAGAGAGAGAGAGAGAGAGATGATGTTAGGGGTAAAGAGATCAAAAGGGGCTTATTAATGATCCGGCCTGACAAATGATAGTGGGGGACCTACATAATGGTGACTGGTTAAAGAGGAATATCTGTCAATAAACGACGAGGGGAGTGGCTGTTTAATGTCGTTTCCACTGACAAGCGGTGCATCATTATACATAAACATCATCCGTCTAACTCAAGATGAGGAGAATATTGTATCCGATGCTCCGTGAATTATTAGAGATACGTTCCTAAATTTTGAATACACGAAAGCTTCCAAATAGCTTTATAAAGTGATCCAAATTCTATTTTCTTTCTTATAATATATATATATATATATATATATATATATATATATATATATATATATATATATATATATATATATATAATACATACATACATACATAACATATATATATATATATATATATATATATATATATATATATATATATATATATATATATATATATATACATATATATATATGCTTGTATTTACACTATTAATATTTCTATTGGTAAAGTTTTCATTCTTCTCATGATAATGATTACCATGATAATGATATTGATGATGATAATAATGATAACCAATAAATAATAATGATAATGAATGAATAGTGATGAAAACAATAAGAATGAGGATGAAACTAATGATATCAATTATAATGATAATGATGATAATAAAAACAACAATCATTACTATCATAATCATTACTATTATCTTTATCATTTTATCATATATCACTACTATTAGTCATTATCATTATCATCATCTTCATTATCTAAATGATTAATATCGCTGTCATTTCTTTGACTGGGAATGACATTTACCCAGTCGCCTCCTCCCGTTTCTTCGACCCAGCTCCGCGATCGAACTCAACATCCTAACAACATATCTACGTCATCTACAAAGAGAATATAAGCATGTGGTATAGGAAGGCATCGCGGTGTGTTTTCGCCTCTTGTCCCATCTCTTGTCTTATATATCTGCGGTACCTGTCATTTCCTGCCGTTGCGTGTGGGGGGAAGAAGCACCCTACGCCACACACATATTGTGAACACCATATTTGTGGGTAGTTGATGTCAAAGCACAATGGGGTCTCGGTCTTGCTTGAAAACAACTTAGGAAAGTTACTTTTTTATTCTTTTTTTTTCCTCGTCACTCTCTTTTTCGTTCACACACTCTCTACACCTTTCTCTCTCTTTTTATCCTTCTTTCCCTGCCCTTCTCTCTCTATCCGCATCTCCCCTTTTTCTCTGTCTCTCTCTCTCTCTTTTCCCCGCCCCTTTCACTTCTTCTTTCTTTCCCTCTTTCTCTGTCTCTCTGTCACTTCCTCCCCTCTCTCTTTTTTATCTTTCTTTAACCCCTCCTCGCTATTCCTCCTCCCAATCTTCCCCTTCTTTCTCTCTCGTTTTTTTTCTCACCACTTCTCTCTCTCTCTCTCTCTCACCTTCTCCCTTTCTCTTCCCCTCTCTTCTTTTTTCTCCCCTCTCCTCACTGCTTTCCTCCTTTCTCTCCGTCTCTTCATGTCTCATCCAACCCCTTTCTCTTTTTCTCTTTCCCATTGACCCTCTCTTACCTCCCCTGCCCTCTCTCTCTATCCCTCTCTCCCTCCATTTCTTCCTCTCCTTCTGTCCTTCCCTCCTTCTCCTCCCTCCCTCCGCCCCTCTCTTCCCCTCTACCCTCTACCTTCCCTCAGTATCCTCCTTAACGAAGAGATATCACCAGTTATCGACAAGTCCTGCGAAAGTTTCCTTCATATTGGAGACGTAACCT
This sequence comes from Penaeus vannamei, assembly GCF_003789085.1. NCBI lineage: Eukaryota > Metazoa > Arthropoda > Malacostraca > Decapoda > Penaeidae > Penaeus > Penaeus vannamei. The sequence goes on along the minus strand of NW_020870864.1, from coordinate 159,669 downwards.
CCCAATGTCGGTATGTCACTGCAGATGACCTCAGCCAAAGAGCCCATTATAGCGTGGCAGGGAACGATAAAAGTAAATAAAACCCGTGTGTGTATTTTCGGAACCATAGGGAGTCGCAGAGCAGATGTCACGTATCCTGCTCCCCTTCCTTCTTTTCCTGTATTAGGAAAGGTTGGTCTTTTATGTAGATATAGCTTAATTCAGGTACTAATGCTTGGTGGTTTTGTGCAAATTACTCTGATATGAAAATTATGGTCTTTTATGTAGATATAGTTTAATTCAGGTACTAATGCTTGGGGGTTTTGCGCATATATTTCTGATATGAAAATTATGGACCCCAAAAAATATATATAGTTAGTTTTCTCTATATATTCATATGTGAGTGTCTGTGTTCTTGAATATATACACGCAAACATACGTACACACACACACACACACATGTGTGCGCTTATATGTGCATGCATGTGCGTGTTTTCCCTATCGAACCGCCCGCCCGCCGCTCCCGCCACGCCGCAGAGAGACACGAACCCAAATCCAAACTCCAGACGGTCCACTACCCCCTACGCCCCCGCCCCACCCTCTCACCTGCAGCGTTATGCTGTAGGAGTCGCTGAAGTAGGGCACGGTGAAGTCGGCCGCTCTGTACCGATCCAGGACGACCGCCATTCCGTTGATGACGAAGTCCTTCTCCCCCCTGACGACCTGGCCCAGCATCCCCTCCAGGTGCCGTTGATGAGCTCCCCAGAAGCCGTCGGGGGAATCTCCTGAAGGTGGAAGGTGAAGTTCCTGCGGCGGGCGATCTCGCTCGGCCAGGCCGATCCCACCACGCGCTTCTCTGGGTCGGCGGGAGGGCCCGTGTTATCGCCGTTGATATTCTTCTTTTTCATTATATATATATATATATATATATATAATATATATATATATATATATATATATATATATATATATATATATATATATATATATATACATATATATATATATATATATATATATATATATATATATATATATATATTATAATATATATACATATATATATATATATATATATAATATATAATATATATATATATATATATATATATATATATATATATATATATATATATATATATATATATATATATATAATATATATATGATTGTTATATAATAGATAGATAGATAGATAAGATAGATAGATAGATAGATAGATAGATAGATAGATAGTAAGATAGATAGATAGATAGATAGAAAGATAGATAGATAGACAGATAGATAGATAGATAGATAGAAAGATAGATAGATATAGATAGATAGACAGATAGATAAGCAGACATATTTATAGATATATAAATATAGATGAACAGTAGATATATAGGTAAGAAGAAAGTAATCCATCCTTATGGACATATGTCTAGGAATCACTGACTTGGACGCCACGCACCGTTGTTGTAGAAGAGGTAAGGGAAGTCGTCGATCCAGCTGGCGACCTGAAAGTGGTGGCCATGGAAGTCCGAGAACCGCTCGAGGAAAGTGTCCGGAGGTGCGGTTGCGCTGCCGGAGAGGTCGACGGTCTGGGGGAGTTGTGCTTGATTTGGACGCCATTCTGGGAACTTCTCTGTCACTGTGCGCTCTTTCTCTCTGTGTTTTTATGTCCCTGTATCTTTTTTGTCTCCCTCGTTCTCTCAGTCGTAAAGACACACATCAGAAATATAGAGAGATGCTTGTATATACCGTCAAAACACACATTTCGTAAGATTAACCTCGATACTATAAAACTCCCTAAAACGTTCCGTTAGCAGTGCGCTTCGCAATTAAATACAACTAATGTTTCTCACTATTCTACTGAACGAGCCTCCGCTAAACTTAATACACCTCCTGTTTTTTCTCTTCTACCTTCACCTAATAAACACCAAAGCACTATGAGGGCAAGGGCAGCTTCCTCCTGTAACACACGAGAAAGCATTATGTTCTCTCGGTCAGTAACTTTAAGCTTGATATTTCGTTATAAGGAGGTAAAGGCTTCTCCGTCGACAGGGCCATAGGAAAAAAAAACTAATCATGGGATTGGTTTTCCGTATTTAGCCAGGGTTGTTATGGCGAATCTAATCGCAAGAGCTTGGAGGAGGAGTAAGAGGGAGAAGGAGAGGGAAAGGGAGATGTCGTGTGGGAGGGAGAGGG
>NW_020870864.1:142500-147500 GCF_003789085.1 Penaeus vannamei | reverse complement strand
ATGATGATGATGATCATTGTGATGATGATGGTCATGATGATTGTGATGATGAAGGTGACGATGAGGATGATAGTAGTGATAATGAGGATGCTGATGATGGTGATATATGATAATAATAATAATAACCATGATATTGATAATAAAAACAAGAATAATGGGGATATCCATAATGATAATGATAATAATGATAATGATGGAAATGCAAATACTGATATTTTCATTATCCTTATTGTCATCATTATCATCACTGTTATTGTTGTTATCATTATTGTTACCACCACCATTTACATTAATACTATTACTACAATAGTTACGACAATGCTGAAGATAATATATATGATAATAATGATGATAATGATAATGATAATTATGGTGATAAAGATGATGGTGATGATGAGGATAATGGTGATGTAGAGGAAGATGATTAACAGTAATGATAATGATAATGACAACAACAACAATAATAGTAATTATTATTATCCTCATCATTACTATTACTATTGCAATAACAAGAAAAAAAATAATGATAATGATAAAAGTAACATTGATAATAATAATTATCATAAGTTATGATAATGACGATAAAGCTAACAACATTATTATTTTTATTTTACTTTCATCTTCACCTTTACCATGAATTACTACTGCTGTTACGAAATATGTTAATGATAGTAATATCATCATCTAATATATTTATCTATGCTATTTGTCTGTTTACCTTAATATTTTACACCCATAGAGTGCCGCTGTAGCCTCCCCCCCACCTACCCACCCACTCCAGCCACTCCACCAACTACCTTCATCCCAGTTCAAAATTCCCCTCGTAAAACTACAGCATCCCTCTCTCCCCTCCCCGTTCCCTCCCCTCCCGATTATACGGAGGCCCATAAAACCCCCATCTTCGTAAGCCGGAGGTCACTCTTCTCCATCGGAAACAACATCAGGCAAGGTAGAAAGCCCATGAATTCCTCGGGGCTGCTGATTGATCGGTTGTTGGCGAGGGGATCCCTTGTAGCGTATTCACAAGGGCCTGGCCTTGTTGATTCGGGGCGATTGGAAGATGGAGGGCCCCTAATCTGCCGGGGTTATGGCGGCCAGTTCCTCCTCCCTCCCCCCGTCCCCCTGCTCTTGCTCTGCCTGTATGCATGTCTGTGTACTTCTTGGATCTGTCTCTTGTGTTGTGGTTTCTGCTTTTTCTGTTTGCTTCTTTGCTCTTTCTTTTTATCATCTCTTTTATTTTCTTTTTCTGTTCATCGGTTTGTCTGTTCTGCCTGTCTCTTCTTTCGATTCTCTCTTTCTTTTTGTCTGCCTGCTTGTCTACCTGCCTGTTTGCCTGTCTGCTCTACCTGCCTGTTCGCCTGTCTGTCTGCCTGCTTATCTGTCTGTCTGCCTGCCGGCTTTTCTGCCTGCCTACCTACTTGTCGGCCTACCTTCCTGCCTGCTTGCTTACCTTCTTGCTTGCCTGCCTATCTGCTTGCTGCCTGCCTGCTACATGCTGCCTGCCTGCTTGTCTGTCTGCCTTCCTGCTGCTGTCTGCCTGCTGTCTGCTTGTCTGTCTGCCTGCCTGCTTGTGCTTGCTTGTCCTGCTGCTTGTCTGCTGTCTGTCTGCCTGCCTGCTTGTCTGCTTGCCTTCCTGTCTGTCTGCCTGCTTGTGTGTCTGCCTGCCTGTCTGCTTGTCTGTCTGCCTGCCTGCTTGTCTGCTTGCCTGCTTGTGTGTCTGCCTGCTTGTGTGTCTGTCCTGCTCTGCCTGTCTGCTTGCCTTCATGTCTGCGTGCTTGCTGGTCTGTCTGCCTGCCTGCCACTCTCTATGCGCGTAAGCAGTTTGCATGGAATGAGGCGGCCGTCTTGGCAGTCCCCTACAGCGCAGCCATTAAGGACGTTGAGCCAGAATGTGCAAATATCCTCTCGTTATTACGGGGCGACCGTCTTCCGCCGTACTCCAATAGGGTCGTTCGAGTTCGATTTGTTGTCGCTATAACAGGGTATGAATAACGTTCGCAAGCTGCCATACGAAGAGCGTTTCTAATACGGGGACGGTTTTAGCCCGATAATGGTGCAGTTTATTAACGTTAGCTTCCTAAACACGACCCATCTTTACCCTTGTTAATTCCTTAAGGGAACTCATTATCGGGTTTAACAAAGTTATTTGCTCTAGAGTCTGCTCTAATGCAATACAGAATGAAGGCAGGTCCAACTCGATGGTTAAGGAGGAAATCATTATCTATTAAACCTTTTTATCTCGGACATAATACTATCAGCGGCTTGATAAAACGACAGGCTTTGGAATGCTATAATAATCCTCTTCTCTATTATACGTTTAGTCAGTCTTAGATTATCATATAATAGTAATTGCATGCACGATATTACTTCGTGCAAGATCTCAGCGATAACAATTTAGCATACAGACTCCTTCAAGACAAAAGTTCCTGTTTGGCCTGAGAAGCATCTGGGTTCAGTGTAGTATGGAGAAACTGTGCTTCGAAATAGACGACTCGTTATCCATTTCAGAAGCGCAGCCATTGTGTTTGGGATAATAGTGATGTATAATAATTTACCTAACAAGCGCTTTGCTCATTGTCTTCAGTTCGAATTAAAAATTGTCAATTTGAGAGAATGGTGAATGACTATACCTATGAACAAGAATATTTTGATTATTTAGCAAGATTTTATGAGTAAGAAAACCCTCACTTCTAACATGCATATATGTACAAGCACGCAAATACACAACAGTGGTGAGATAGAGAGAAAGATTTAAAAAAAGAAAAATACACACACACACTCACTCACACACACACACACACACACACAAACACACACAACACACACACACACACACACACACACACACACACACACCATAATATGTATATATATATATATATATATATATATATATATATATATATATATATATATATATATATATATATATATATATGCATGTATGTATGTATATATATATATATAGATAGATAGATAGATAGATAGATAGATAGATAGATAGATAGATAAGTAGATAGATAGATATAGATAGATAGATAGATAGATAGAGAGAGAGAGAGAGAGAGAGAGAAGAGAAGAGAACAAGATGAACCTCGCTGTTGCTAGGCGCAATACATTCTTTCAAGATATTTCACAATATAGAAATTACAGAATTTTAGATGCTAATCATATGTGTGGCTAAAGATAACTTTATATAAAGTGATTATATTACGTATTATAGTAATTGAGTGTCTAACCGTACGATGGGAGTCACAAACATGATAGATAGATAGATAGAGAGAGAAACATATGAGCACACCCTGCCACATACCATACTTGGCAAGCCTAATGTCCTACCGCTTACTGTAACTTATCCACCAAAGGGTACATGTTCCGCAAATCGGTACAAATGCTTTAAGCCAGGAATAATCTGAAAGTCCCATTCATGCGTCCGGGAATTAAAGGGAATTATCATGTTGATGTATACACATAGCGAGAGAGTGTGGTTCGTATGTGATGGCAATAAGTAAAAGCTTTTAACATTGAATGTGGAATCTGAGAGAGAAAAGGGGGCGATAGGAAAGTGATAATGAATTCTGAAATGAAAGAGATAAGGCTGAAAATTGTGTGTGAGAAAAAAAGGGGAGAGGGAGAGAGAGAGAGAGAGAGAGAGAGAGAGAGAGAGAGAGAGAGAGAGAGAGAGAGAGAGAGAGAGAGAGAGAGAGAGAGAGAGGAGAGAGAGACAGACAGAAGATAGAGAGAGAGAGCAGAGAGACAGACAGACAGACAGACAGAGAGAGAGAGAGAGAGAGAGAGAGAGAGAGAGAGAGAGAGAGAGAGAGAGCGTGCACAAATGATGTATACACATAACAAGACAGTGTGGTACGCATGTGACGGTAATACGTAAAAGCTTTTGACATTGAATGCGGAATCTTTGAGAGAGAGGAGGGGGCGATAGGAAAATGATAATGAATTCTGAAATGAAAGAGAAAGAGAGAGAGAGAGAGAGAGAGAGAGAGAGAGAGAGAGAGAGAGAGAGAGAGAGAGAGAGAGAGAGAGAGAGAGAGAGAGAGAGAGAGAGAGAGAGAGAGGAGGGAGAGAGAGAGAGACAGAGACAGAGAGAGAGACAGACAGATAGATAGAGAGAGAGAGAGAGAGAAAGACAGAGACATAGAGAGAGATTAAGCGTGCATAAGTACATGAGCGGGGCACAACCACGTACGCTCATGTTGTATCCACTCGTTAAACAACAAGGACGTGGCCCTTCCCTCCCGCCCCGCGACGTACCTGGCCCCAACGGCGTCCTCGAGGCTCACCAGCAGGAGCGAGCCGGAGAGCCAGCGCCATGGCGAGACCCCGAGGAAGCTCTCACAGACACTCGCGTTGGCGAAGAGGAGAAGGGTCAAGTCAAGCTCCGACGCCTGACTTGCTTGACCTCCTCCGTGACCTTCGAAGCCCGCCTGCTCCTCACCCTGCATCGTGCCAACCCTGAGTGCCACTTGCGTCTCCCGGAAGAGGCGGGCGGTCAGCTGGCCCAGGACCTCCTCGGCGCCGGAGGACTCGTCGTGGAAGAGGGCCAGCGTGTGAGGGCGGCTGCGCTGCACCAGGCTGGCGAGGGCGGCGCCGTAGGAGGCCGAGACCAAGGGAAGAGTCCTGGGGATGAGGCTGGGGGAGGCTGCGGCGGCTGGGGGCGACGGATCTGGAGGAGGGAGTGCGGGTGAGGGCCGGGGGGATGATGCGGGCGCCGGGCGGGTGGATATTGGAGGAATGAATCAGCACATTCAAACGCATGCACACCCGCACAAGAGCAAACAATCACACACACATACACACACACCACACCACACATGTAAATTACCATTTACGACGATTGATTCGAAAAATGTATTAACAGAGATTTACTGTAAAAAAGAAAAGAAAAAAAAAATACCAGTGATCAAGATCCTGATGGCAATGCATTTATAGTGCGATAACTTTTTCACGGGCATTGGCTACTATCATCTTGGACAGCAACATGA
>NW_020870864.1:130000-137500 GCF_003789085.1 Penaeus vannamei | reverse complement strand
TTAACCCCTATATAGTTTAATAATAATTTTGATCAGCTAAATTAAATATCATACCATTAATAAGTATTCCTATCACATCACTTAAATTAACTATACTACTACTATATCCATTCATATAACTATCTATTAACCTATGTTAAATTATACAGATATATACATCCACATATGATAAATATATACATAGTATTCTAATAATATTATCCATAATATCCACCTCTCACTCCTTCACCTCTATCTACACACCTATTATACTCAAATTAACCTACTTATACTACTATACCTATAACTATTATACTCCACATCATCCTCAACCTCTAACTCTATATACCCATCCCCCTAATCACCATACTACCTACTTCAACCCCTCAACTTAACCTACAACCGAGTATACGACTAGATTCACTACGCATACTCCACGTACCCGATACCGCCAGAGAGTAATGAAACTACGATTATATTAGAATGGTGTGTAAATAGCATGCGAAGAAGAGTAGAGAGAAGAACTCAGAATAGACAGACAGCCCGAGAGAGATGAGTAGCAGATAATGATTAGTAAGAGAAGAACAGGTATCCACGAGATCGATTAAAAATACACTCAAACACTATATATATATATATGATAAAATATTTTAACTTAGATTTATACTATATAGTATATACTAATCAAATATATAATACTATTTATTATCTATATATATGTACATATAATGTTATAATAATTATATAATATCATAAATATATTTTATATTAGGTAGTTGCATAGACAATCTAATTATAATTTTATCATTAACACCAAATACGTAATATCAATTTTGGTCATATTGCTTCATGTATATATTAATAACAATAAAATACGTGTACATATATAAATTTTGGTTGTTATACCCTAATTTTGGATGGTACATTCAGAAATGCTGTCAAAAGTTGATATTTTTACCTCTTTAGTGTAGTATTAACTTAGAAGAATTTAAGGTAGCAAAATTTCAGATTTGGAAAAACATGCCTTATCACGAATCTAAAGAATTATTCTTTAGTTGCTATATATAATCCAAGAATTTATTCATTTCATTAATTTAAAGTTTTAATCATACACTACAGGCAAGCGGTTAATCGACTAATGAAGTGACTTCAGATTTCTTTCCGAGAATTTCGCAGATTCAGACACAGCTGGATTCCAGTAACAGAAAACTGATGCTGCAATTACAATTATTTTTCATTAAAGATCATAATTGAAACACAAAAATCACCAACCTCAAATCAATATATGGTCCCCCTGGTAAGTTGCATAACATCTAATACAACAAAATACGTAATATCTTTTGCTTTGTTCATGTGTGTTACATAAATTTTGGTGTATCACCTAATTTTTGGATGGTAAATTCAGAAATGCTGTCAAAAGTGATTTTTTCCTCTTTAGGAGTTAACTTAGAAAGAATTCAAAGGTAGCAAAAATTTCAGATTTGGAAAACATGCCTTACACGATCAAGATTTTCTTTAGTTGCCTAGGATATACCAAGAAGTTTATTTCATTAATTTAAAGTTTTATCATACAACTACAGGCAAGCGGTTAATCGAACTAATGAAGTGACTTCAGTTTCTTTCTTTTCGCGAGAATCGAACGCTGATTCAGTTAACAGAAAACATGCTGCATTACATTTTTCATTAAAGATCATTAATTGAACACAAAACCTCAGCAGGTTATTGTGTATAAAGATGATTTATCAATCTATGTGTGTGTGTGTGTGTGTGTGTGTGTGTGTGTGTGTGTGTGTGTGTGTGTGTGTGTGTGTGTGTGTGTGTGTGTGTGTGTGTGTGTGTGTGTGTGTGTGTGTATGTGTGTGTATGTGTGTGTGTGTGTGTGTGTGTGTGTGTGTGTGTGTGTGTGTGTGTGTGTGTGTGTGTGTGTGTGTGTGTGTGTGTGTGTGTGTGTGTGTGTGTGTGTGTGTGTGTGTAGTGCCAATATTTGATCATGATTTACGAAAAGGTATCTCTGGCTCGTCTTGATTATTCTGAATGCCCGTATCTTGTGCTAAATTCTGATCGTGGATCCGGTATTTTTATTCCATAAGTTTTGGTATTTCTATGAAACGAATTTTCATCTCCAGCAACTACTAACTTGGTAGTTCCAAGGGGGGGGGGGTGAACATTCAAAGGCTAAGAACCACTCCCAATACATGTGCAACAAGATATATTTCTTGAAAAGAAATAATTCTGATGAAATGGGAATGTCATCTCACTCTCTCTTTTGATTTGTCATATATAAACTTATTATTTTCCATATATTAGTCAGCGCGCGTCCATTAACAGTATATCCGTAGATAAAGTTCGCATACCAAACCTTTTCCGCACCAAAGCTTTGATACAATAACCTGTTATGTTTATGCTAGAACAGTAATCTTGTTTGTTCACCTGGAATTTGGCTAGTTAGCAGAAAAAAGGATTAAATCGTATGGTTGATGTATTTACTATAATGAATATTCATAAATGCCTGACTATTATTTTCCGAGTAATCCTTATATAATATATTCAAAATAAGAAAGAATATATGTATATGTATATACACACATGCATATATACATATATATATACACACACACACATATAGGGGAAAGTGACTTCTCTCACATACACTTGAAAAGGGTAGGAGCAGACGGTACCCTGTAAATGTATATATATATATATATATATATATATATATATATATATATATATATATATATATATATATATATATATATATATATATATATATATATATATATATATACATATATAATATATATATTTATATACATATATATACATATATATATATATATATATATATATATATATATATATATATATATATATATATATATATATATACATATATATACATATATACATATATATACATATATACACATATATACATATATACATATATATATATACATATATATATATATATATATATAATATATATATATATATATATATATATATATATATATATATATATATATATATATATATATATATATATAAGCAGGAGAATAACAGGCACGGGAGAAGTGGAGCATATATATATATATATATATATTATATATATATATATATATATATATATATATATATATAATATATATATATATATATACTATGGATATATATATATATATATATATATATATATATATATATATATATTATATATATATATATATATATGCTCCAGGCGAGGTCACATGGCGTAAGAGGTCGTCACTAACACATCACAGAAGCACTGAAGAGTCTTTCCAGGAGAACTGATGAATTGCTGTTTTTTTTTTTTTTTTTTTTTTTTTTTTTTTTTTTTTTTTTTTTTATTAATTCACTACCCCATTTGTTTGGGAGATGGTCTGGGTTTGGCTGGGTTTGGCTGTCGCTACCCAGTTGGTGTTGCACTTGTTATGAGCTTTTTATTAGTGTATCATTATGTGTTGTATTTGTAGTGGTTGCTTTACAGAGAAGGATTAAGTAATTTTGATAGATGTGGGACTAACGTGGAGGAGGAGTTGTAGAAAGTACCTGAAGATTTACTTCATTCTCTAATATGAGCCGAGCACAATTTGCAGCAGCAGTCTCAAGTAGATTAGGGGTTATATTCTGTATATTTGCAAAGTCAGGGGGTCTTATCGCTGTAAGGGCATCACATTCCAACAGATTGTGTATTAATGGCTTGTCGGTAATAGACTGACAGTGGTTGCATTGTTTAGGACTGCGCTCATCTATCTCCCAACTACAGCGATAGCCGAGACGTAGCAGGTGGATTATTACGGCATCTTCACGCGAAATAGATCTAGAGATTGTTATGGACTCATACTCAGTAGAGGTCTTGTACCAAAACGCTGAAGGCGATCCTGCTTGCACCCAGACCTGATGCTGTATACGTGTCGTAGGACATTGATTCTAGTCTTGGTCTTTTCAAGGAGATGTCTTAACTGAGAGGATGAGTCATTCTGTGTGTTGAAGACAATCCCCAAGCACTTATGGGAGGTGACCCATTCCATTTTGTCAGTCCTTATGTATAAGGACTGATGTGGGAGGTATCGTCTGACTTGTAGAACTCTGTTTTTTTCAGGGTTTAGTTTTAGGCCAAGAGTATGACATTTGTCAACGATGAGGTCAAGGGCCTGTTGGGCTCTGACAATTCTGGTTGTGCCGGTGGATATTAGTTGAAGATCGTCAGCATATGCGAAGAGATGTGGATTCGGTGTAGTCGGAGTGAGAGAACTTCAGCGATCAATTGGTTGAATAGGAAGGGGCTAAGAATCCCCCCTTGTGGGGTACCATTCTCAAAGACTTGAAAGTCAGAGAAATTTCCCTGAAAACGGACTTTGGCTTTTCTCTGGAGGAGGTAGTCATTTGACCAAGCTAAGATTTTTCCAGTGATACCCTTGGATGTTAGTATACTGATTATGACATCTCTCCGAGCGAGCTCAAAGGCTTTCTCTAGGTCGAGGAAAACAATGATAGCATCGTTTCCATCTAGGGTACTATAGATGGCAGCTAAATTGTCTTTTGTACCCAAACCCTTGTAATAGGCGTATATGTGTCTGTCTGGATGGGGTACTAAATGCCGTAATCTTGTCAGAACTGCACGCTCCATGGTTTTGCCGAGGCATGAGAGTAAGGAGATGGGACGGTAAGCATTTGGTGTGGGAGGCTTTGGAACAGGGTGAATTATGGCTTCTTTCCAGCTCCTTGGGAGTCGTCCAGAGTGGAGTGAGTCATTAAAAAGGGACCGAACATGGCTAAGCGCATGGGTGCCAAGGTGATTCAGCATAGAATAGGTAACTCTGTCTATTCCTAGTGCAGTATCTTTACTGGTCTTAAGTGCTTGGTTGATTTCGTGTTGGGTAAATGGGACATCAGATTCTGCGGGAGTGGAGATAGCTACTTGAATGGAGGTTTCTCTTTCTGGCTTTAACCTTTGGATCCTATTAATTGTGGAAGGAGGGAGCTGAGAAGAGGTGCTGTAGGACTGAAAGGTGTGTATTAGTCCTGCTACGTGTAATGGTCGAGGGTGGCAAGGCTGTGTCCGGAACTTTCCAGAAACTAAATTTAGTTTCTGCCACAAGTCATGAAGAGAGGTGTGGGCATTCAGTGACTCACACCATTTTAGCCAGGAGTCTGAGCGAATCGTCTGGATTTCTTTCTGGATAAGTAGCTGCACGACTCGAAAGTTTTCTAGTATGGTGGGAGAAGGATGCTTTTTCAGTGTCTTTCGGAGGATGATAAGTCGGTGTAAGAGCTCTCTAACTCTATCTGAGTAGTACCATTTATTACTATGGATATATGAAGTGGGTTTGTATGTTGGGATCGCTTGATTTGCTGCATGGTGAAGGGCGGAAACAATCTCCTCCTCCTTGGTGTCTAGGTCTTGTGAGGGAGTGTAACTTTCGGCCCATTCCTCCAAGATAAAGGTGAACTTATGCCAGTCAGCCTTCTTGAAATGCCAATGGGGAACAGTTGGAGGTTTCTGTATGGGTGGTATATTCAGAGTGATTGTGGAGGCATAGTGATCAGAGGTTAGATAAGGGTGAAGAGCCCAGCTGGCTATTGGGAGGAGGTCGGTGGATACAAAGGAGAGGTCTAGGACTCCCCCTCTGAGATGTGTGGGTATATGTCTATTTAGGAGAGATGAGTGTGGAAAATCTTGGAGAATCTTATTAGATAAAGACCAGTTCTGCAGGATCTGTTGGCTGATGGAGAGGATGGACAGTTCCACGTAGGACTGTGAGCATTAAAGTCCCCACAAAGAATGGAGGGGGAATTGCTGACTGCTGCAAATATGTGATCTAACTTAAGAGTGGCAGTGGCTTTGGGAGGCCGGTATATGTTGTAGATCTGCAGAGTTGTGTTTTTAAGAGAGACAGTCACACCCATGGCTTCGACTTCAGTTCCACAAAACCTTCGGAAGGGCAAGCGTTCAACATGCAAATCCTTCCGTACAAGAATACTGAGCCCTCTATTTCCTTGACTTTGATATTGGTGGTAAGCGGTATAATTGGATAGCGATATGTCGGACTTAAGGAGAGTCTCCTGAAGCAAGACAATTCCATATCTCTCTTCAGCCAGGGCTAAGGAGAGGTGGGTAATTTGGGTTTTAGGCCATATATATTCCACTGGAGGATGGATTTTCAGTGCTGGTATCATTAGTCATCGGTGGTATCTGAGGTGTTGTCAGAGTCAAGGGATGTTGGTATTCGTTTGTTTAACTTTGATTTTCGTCTGGAATGTGTATTACAGGGGGACCCATTATTGGAGGTGGAATGATACTGTGCCGAGAGGCGGAAAATGTTGATCGAAGGCGTCGTCCATTGGTGTCTGTTGCTGAGAGGTAGGGGTATCGTCTTGGAGATGCAGAGTGTCTTGAAGTGAATGTTCGGTACCATCATGAATATCACTAGTTGGTGAAGACCGTCGGAAACGTTTTCTTTGTGTGCGGCATGAGTTTTTCAGATGCAGGAGTGGTGGTGGAGTGCGATGGGTTTATGTCTAGGAGATCCTGAGTATTAGGGCTGACAGACTGTTGAGGGTTGTGGGGAGGAGTTTCTAGCGTAGTAAAGGACCTTGTTTTTGTGTCTACCTGAGCAGTATGATTGCCATCATTTTGTTTTTAATGGGCAACAGTTGTGCTGTTAACTTCATTGTCAAGGAATTTATTGACAACATCTCTTATATGACTCTGGTCAGTTTGTCTACCTACCAGGGAGAGTCCCATATGCAATAACGTCGCCAAGAAATCCACATCCTGTGTAGAGTTGTTGGGGTTGCCGCAGTTGGAGCACGTGCTATTATGTTGTGGTATGACCCTGGAATGCTCTGGTCTGAGGGGGATGGAAGGTGGAGTGCCAGTGGCTATGTTGTTCTTGGGAGAAGAGATTGTATCAGGGTTTGCTGGTCTGTTCCAGGTGTGGAGCTTCCGTGTGAAGACTCGTGGTGTTATTTGTTCAACTGGAATGGGTTCTCCAGAGGAATATGCCAGACGTCGGAGTCTCTCCGGACATGCGGTGTTCCAGGCGTGGTACCCATCGCCACAGTTAGGGCACTTGGCTGTTGTGGTTTTGCCTTCTTTATACTTGGCAATACAAATGTCAGTAAGGTGTGGTTCGGAGCAAATGCCACAGCGTGCTTGACTCCTGCACTTGGCAACATGGTGGCCAAACCATTGGCATTTACTACAGCGTGTGGGCTCAGGGTAGTGTTCTCTAAGAGTGAAGGTGCCGAAAATGCCTAGTTTAAGTTCTTTAACCGGCTCTCCTAGAAGTGTAACCTGCACTTGTCTCGTCTCTTCCTTTGAGGGTCGTGAGATTAGGCGAGAGGCAGACTCGACTAGTGGATGGTCGCGTATTCGGTCTAGTGGGAATCCTAGTGGGTATCCTTCCAGAACCATGATCGACTTCTTTGGAGGTGGGTGTGTTGCAATTGTTTATTGTAATCCCTTTGTGGTTGTTTCCCCCTTTTGTTGTT
>NW_020870864.1:115000-117500 GCF_003789085.1 Penaeus vannamei | reverse complement strand
AAATGCAAAATCCGAACGAGAGTCCGGATTAAAGAAGTGAAAGAAAGTGTAAAAATGAAAAACCCGAGGCAAGCTTCGTAATAACAAAGTGAAAAAGGGAAAAAATGAAAAAATCGAGACAAAAATCCGATTAAAAATCAATAAAAGAAGAATGCCCCCGGACCTCCTTCCCTGGTGTTTTCCCCTACTGGGGGCAAGCTCCCAGACCCCTTCCATGGGGTATTTCACTACCGGGGGCAAGTCCCCGGACCCCCTTCCCTGGGGAATATTTCGCCGTACAGACGGAGCATACCTTCCTAACCCCCAACCAGGGGCAAGCTCCCGCCCCCCCTTCCCCCCAAAAAAAATTCGCTTACTTTAAAAAGACGGAGGCTATAAGGCGGCAGCAGCAAGCAGGAAATGGTGCAGTCGCTGTAGTCAATCCTACGTCCACTGCAGTAATTTGAACTATTAAATGTTTTCAGTATGTAATCCAAAATTTCAATATTTCCAATAAATTTTAGCAACAAAATCATCCCCGTAGTCGCAGCCGGTGTACACTGTCATTGCCACTTGTTTGCACCAAGGTCGCAAGGGCCAAACTGTCCAGTGGACTCTCACAAAAGGCGGTCGAATCAGTAACGCTAGATTCGTGACATTAACCGAAGAATATTTAAGATGTAAATTATTGTTTACCTTAAATTATATATATATATATATAATATATATATATATATATATATATATATATATATATATATATATATAATATATATACATATATATATATATATATATATATATATATATATATAATATATATATTATATATATATATATATATATATATATATATATACATATATATGTGTGTGTGTTGTGTGGTGTGTGTGTGTGTGTGTGTGTGTGTGTGTGTGTGTGTGTGTGTGTGTGTGTGTGTGTGTGTGTGTGTGTGTGTGTGTGGTGTGTGTGTGTAGATAAATATTATTAGAATATCAAATATAAGAAATATAAGAATTCTATTATCAAATGTTTTTTTTTTATGATACAAATTTACTGGGGATAACAGCGACATCTATGAACTTTTCAGAAAGCTCACAGTATTGTTTACATTCGATACCGTTCGAGATAACGAGGTTTGTGGACTCTTTCTCGGAGAGGCAACTTTTGAATTTCAATTGAAGTACAGCTTGTGAGCTCCCCACAATTTTATTTACTTCACAGACATGTACGAATACTAGTCAAAAATACTTTTAAACTTTCCTCGGTATATGTAGCGCGGACGCCTTCATTAGTATTGCCATAAGAAAATTACAATTAAAAAGAAAGCAAGAAAAAAACATCAAGAAAGAAAAAAGAAATGCAAAGCTCCTTCACTACTCTCTCTCTCTCTCTCTCTCTCTCTCTCTCTCTCTCTCTCTCTCTCTCTTCTCTCTCTCTCTCTCTCTCTCTCTCTCTCTCTCTCTCTCTCTCTCTTCTCTCTTCTCTCTCTCTCTCTTTCTCTTCTCTCTCTCTCTCTCCTCTCTCTCTCTCTCTCTCTCTCTCTCTCTCTCTCTCTCTCTATTCCGGCTTAATGAGGTCCCGTTATAACAATCACCTTCATTCATTACGCTGCTGTTGATTACAATTACTGCTCTCCAACTCTGCCATAATATCTGTTCTGTCCGGCGGCGCGACTAAAGACAGCGCTGTTTCAGGAGTTCTCATCGGTTTATTAAAGCTCGTAGGAAGGTTTATCTGTCTGTCTGGCTTTCTCTCTATCTCCCTATTTGTTAATTTATCTGTCTTTCTATCCATCTTTTTAAATCTATCTGTCAATTTGTCTATCTATCTGTCTATCTCGCCATCTTTTTATCCATCTGTCTACATTATACATTTTATGCTTTTTATTTTCCCATTTACCTATCTACCGTCTGTTTAGACATCTATATACAGTCGTTCTGCCTATCCGTCTATCTATCTGGTCTACTCACCAACCTATCTATCAATCTGTAGTGGAAAAGCTATCCATCTCTCTATTTTCGTTCATCTTTCTATCAGTTTATCCCTTTCTATCTGTCTGTCCATCTACATACCTCCCTCCCTATCTCCAAGACGTAATGCCAAGGAGAAAACACATCTGCGATCTGCTAACGAATTCTACGTACTGCTAAATCCTCCTCGTTAGGCTAATTATCTTCCTCAATTAACGAACAGCCACCTTCCATCTCCTCCTCTCGTAGACATTCCTTTAATGAGGGATACAGATTATTTTGGAATCAATTGTTAAGAATATGAAGCTCGGATATGTCGTATCTCCTTTCCTATTACTTTTGTTGTCGTGTGCTTATCGCATTTTTGGGATTTCTTGTTCTGTGGAAACGAATGAGATTAGATAAAGATAATAAAAATGCTAGGAATTGAGAGAGAGAGAGAGATAGATAGATAGATAGATAGATAGATAGAGAGAGAGAGAGAGAGAGAGAGAGAGAGAGAGAGAGAGAGAGAGAGAGAGAGAGAGAGAGAGAGAGAGAGAGAGAGA
>NW_020870864.1:85000-87500 GCF_003789085.1 Penaeus vannamei | reverse complement strand
ATTATTATTACCATTACCATTATGAAAATTATCATCTTCATTATGATTAATGATACTATGCTTATTATTATTATTAACATTATTATCATTATCATTATTCTTATTATCTTAGTTATCATTTTACAATTATGATCACTACTGTTATCATAATTATTATTATAACTATCATTGCTACAATTATGATCATTACCATTTTTATCATTAATATTATCAGTGATATTATCATTATGTTATGCTTATTATTCATAATTATTATTATGATCAAGATCATCATTATCATCATTTACATCATTTTTATTAGTAGTAGTAGCATAAGTATCGTTATTGCTTTTATTATTATTACCATTATCATTATTGTCATCAACAGTATTATTAGTATAATCAAGATTATCGTCATTATTATTATCATTAATGTCCTTATGATAAAGAACAAAAAATAATAATGATATGATAAAAGTGGTGATAGTAACAGTAACAACGAGAATACTAATACTAATATTAATGATAATGATAATGATAGTAATTATGATAATAATGATAATAATGATGAAGATGATGATAAGAATGATAACGATGATAATAACAACAATAACAATAATAAGGATAGTAATAATAATAATAATAATAGTAATAATAATAATAATAATAATAATAATAATATAACAATAATAACAATATTATAATGATTAATTTTTCATTATTATTATTATATTATTATTATCATCATTATCATTATCATTACTATTATTGTCATTATCATTATTATTATATTATTATTATTATTATTATCATTATTATTATTATCATTATCATTAATATCATTATTTTATGATAGTAACAACAATAATGATAATAGTAAAAATAATCATGATAATGGCAATAGAAAATAAATAATGATATGATAATAATATAATAAATAATAATGATAATAATAATAATAATAATAATAATAATAATAATAATAATAATAATAATAATAATAATAATAATAATAATAATAATAATAATAATAATAATAATAATAATAAATAATAATAATAATAATAATAATAATAATAATAATAATAATAATAATAATAATAAAATAATAATAAATATAATATATTAATTAACAATACTAATAAATAATGATGATAATTATTATGATCTTTATTGTTTTGATTAATGCTATCATTAACGTCATTATCACTATTATTTTCTTTATTGTCATTATCATCATTGTCACTATCATTATCATATTTTTTGCCATCATTCTCAATTCAAGTTATTATGCTTATTGTTATTATCATTATCATTATTATCACTATTATTATTATCATTTTTATCATCATTGTCATCAATATCAGCGTCACTATTGTTTTTAGTTTTACCATTATCATTATCATCTTTACCTTTTTTCCAACATTATTATTACCATTAACATTACTGTTATCATTATTATTGTTATAATTACTATTATTATCATTCTTATCATTTTCATTATAATCATAGTTGTTCTTATTATCATTAACTTTACTTAGTGTAATTCCTGATATCACTATAATTATAAATATCATTAATACTTCTACATCAACTACTTCTATCATCACCATCAACATCATCATTATTAGTAGAAGTACTAGTAGTACTACTACCAATACCACTAAGATCTCCATAACCATAATTATCATGTATGTTATTATCATTATATCAATCATTGTTGTCATTATTATTATCACCTGCATTGCCATCATCCCTGATGTTATTGTTATCACTATTACTATTACTGAAATTACTGCTTCTCTTTATCCCTATTGATAGAGAGAAATACCATAGGTTAAATGCACGGGGAAGGGGAAGGGGAAGGAAGGGGAAGAGAAGGGTTCAGATGGACCGGAGAACAGGGGAAGGGGGTGATGGGTAATGTTAAAGGGGGTGATATGGAGGAGGCAATTAATTTGGATTCTTTCATACGGAAAGGCTACGGAGGTTGTTATTAACTTTCTATTAATATAAACCTCCTGCTGCTATCTTTCTGACCTCTTTCAGAACTTTTCGTCAGTTTTGTAATTATTCTTAATCCCATTATGTTTGATCACTGGCGTGTAATCTATTTAGCTGATTTTAAATTAAATTGTATTTCAGTCATTTTTTGCCGTTATTGGATAAGTGTATCCAATATAAGTAAATGTATTAGAACAGTAGTTTTGTACTGAAGCTTTTCCTGTCTCTTAGTCTTACTCTTTCACACACACACACACACACACACCACTATATATACATGTGTGTGTGTTTGTGTATGGATATATACATATATATCTATATTTCTATATATATGTGTGTGTGTGTGTGTGTGTGCATACGTGTCCCTCCCTTCTCCCTGTCTTTCTGCTCTCCCAATTCTGCCCTCATGCACCTTGACCCTTCCTTTTTCCCCTCATCCTTTCCTACTTCGTACTTCCTGCCCATTCTCCCCTCTCCCCCTCACCCTCCCCTTCCCTACCTCCTCGTCCCTCATCAC
>NW_020870864.1:72500-75000 GCF_003789085.1 Penaeus vannamei | reverse complement strand
AAGAAGGGAAGTAAGGAAAAAGAAGAGGAATGAGGAGAAAGACAAAAGAAAAAAAACGGAAAACAGAAACAGAGGGGGAGGAGAAGTAGAGAAAAGAAAGAGATAGGAGACGGGAGATTTATCATGGAAGAGGGAGAGGGGGAAAAACTACCGATTTCATAGAAACATTAAAAAGGCATCGGCCATCCTCATTGTTACAGTAGGCTTAAAAAATATTGAGAAATTTCAATGGAAAAGGCTTGAACATGCACTGCAATATCACTAAAAGGATTCTAGGTAACTTGTAGCATGGTGTTTGCTTCCCGGAATGTAAATGAAATAAGTTAACGTTTGCTGGCATTTCGAAACTGAATATTCTGCTTAGGGGAATATCTCATTGAAAGTGCACACACTGTTACTTGCTCAAAAATAAAACAAATAAATATTTTGTTTTAGTTTTTTTCCTGTAAGGTCCTTTGTTATTGTAATGACCATCATGTGTTAAACAATCCTAGGACAGTGAAGTTGTTTGATACTCAATATTATCATACTATCTTATCACTATGTCGCATTGTCAGCAACATGTTACTCCCATTGCCAATGACTTTCTTACTGACTGAGTTCTTTCTTCAATAACCATCCATACCCCCATACTCATTCCAGATGAAAAGAAGAAAAAAATAAGGAAAATAGAAAAGACACAAGGCCAGGAATCAAAGAAAATATAAAAGAAACTTCCTTGGCATGAGCGCGGGGTCCCCAAGGAGAGAGGCAGAGAGAGAGAGAGAGAGAGAGAGAGCCCTGTGACGCGATGTCTTGGCTGCTACACCGCTGAAGGAACATTTAATCTAGAGATTTCTGCTTCCTGAAATTAGAATTGCCATCTTGGTTGGGACGTGTGCTCGGCCCTTTTAGCAAATTAAAATCACTGCGTATGTGTGTGCGTGCTTGTTTTGGTCTGTATGTGTTTGTTTGTTTGTCTGTATGCCTTTATGTTTATGCATATGTGTGTGCATGTATATGAACTAACTTTCATAAGCACACTGAAGGCACACACAGACGAGTAAACACACACACGACACACCAAGTAAACCCTACACCTTCCACCCCCTTCTCACGGACCCCCCATCTCCACCCACACTCATTATCCAACTCTTTCACCGCCTTCTCTCCCCCCGCCCCCCTCCCCGTTCACGACCCATTTCACCTCCCACAGAGCGGCCTTTTTGGTTTTGCCTTTTCTGGCCCATATCCCTAGCCGACCTCCCACACCCGACCACTCAGTAACATTTACACAAAATTCTTAGAAATCACATCCACATTTAAGGCCAATTTCATCACGCCTTGCTCATCGTGGAACCTAATCGCGTCTCTTTCTTTCCTTTTCTTCTCTCTCTTCTCTCTCTTCTCTTTTTTTCTTTCTTTCTTTTTCTTTCTCTCTCTTCCTCTCTCTCTCTCTCTCTCTCCTCTCTCTCTCTCTCTCTCTCTCTCTCTCTCTCTCTCTCTCTCTCTCTCTCTCTCTCTCTCTCTCTCTCTCTCTCTCTCTCTCTCTCTCTCTCTCTCTCTCATCCCCCCCTCCTCTCCTAAGCCTAAGGAATTAAGATCGTCATGCATGAAACTCATATATGATTAAGAAACTGGAAATTCATAGATAACCTGTAGTCGTAATAGTTTCATTTACATTACTATCGCATCCAAATCGCTTTTACATCAGACAGTTCTTGCTAACGTAATCCTAGAGAATGTACCTTCGTTGGCCTCAAAAAACTGACCCTCGAAGAGTTTTGAGCTTGGCACGCCTGTCTTTGACTGTCAGTTTGAATAACTGACATGTATGCAGCATTTATTAACCATGGTCAGCCTTCATGCCAAGCTCGACACCCACTGTCAGTTCAAGTAAAAAGGGCATATTTATAGTTTTTCATTATTCTTTTATGTGCAACCGTCTATTTTAATCCGATAAAGACACAGAAAATTCTTATTTTTCCGTTAGTGTTTTCATACAATTTCATGTTGTTCATTTTCTAGTTCCATTGGAAAATATGTTAAAGGTCTATGATTTTTTTTACTGTCTATTCTAGCTAAAGGATTTCCTTTAGATTTTTCTATAAGTTATAATTATAAATATGGTCATTTGCAAATGCTTTTTATGTTCTAAATGTCCTTAATATTTAATACAGTATTTGAATGTAGAAAGTTCTACAATATACTTTGAAATAATATTAATTCATGATGTTTTTGTAAATATAAGTGTAAATTACTTAAACCCTCCCTCTCTCACTCTCATTCTCTCCCTTTCCCTCTTTCCTATTTCTCTCAAGCTCACTTTTTCTCTTCTCTCTCTCCCTTTTCCTCTCTTCTTCTACCCCCTACCTCTTTCTCTCTCTCCACTCCCTTTCTCTCTTTTCCTTTTTTTTCTCTCTCTCTTTTTCCCCCTCTCACTCTCTCTCCCTTTCCTTTTCCCCACTCTCTCTCGCTCTTTCTTTCTCCCCTTCTTCTCTCTCTCTCTCTTTTCTTTCTC
>NW_020870864.1:32500-37500 GCF_003789085.1 Penaeus vannamei | reverse complement strand
AGAAATGTAGGAGGAAGAGGAGGAGGAAAAGGGGGGAAAGGGAGAAGTCGGAGGAAGAGAAAGAAGAAGAAAGAGGAGGAGGAGGAAGAAGAAGAACAAGAAGAAGGAAGAAGAAAAGAGGACGAGAAGAAGAAAACGGAGGCGTGGGAGGAGGAGGAGGAAGAGGAAGATAAAGGAGGAGGAGGAGGAGATCGAGACATAAGCCCCTCGGGATCTCGTTTATATACATTGCGCCACCGACCGACTCGTAAGGGATGGGACAATCTCGCTTTGGGAGAGAGGGGGGGGGGGAGAAGGGGCAGGGAGGGAAGGGGGAGGTAAAGAAAGAGTGGAGACATGGAGGGGAAGGGGGGAGGGAGGGGGTAAGGAGAGGGGAGGGGAAAGGGAGGGGGAGACGGAGGAGCGGGTAGGGAGACTGCAGACGGGGAGGGGTTCGGGAGAGGGGAGAGAGAGAACGAGTATGGGAGAGGAAGGCAGACTGACAAGGAAGGGAGGGAGGTGGAGAGGAGGGGAGGGTACATTTCCTTAGCTTTGGTTTGAAGGGAAAGGGGAGGGGGAGAAGAGGGACAGGGGAGAGGGAAGAAGAATGCTGGAAAGTTCGCCTCAGTGTGGGAGGAGTAGAGAGGGGGAGGAGAGTGTAGGCGGGAACAGGGCGTCCTACGCTATTGTGAGTCGAGGAGGGAAAGGAGAAGTTGGGTAAAGTGGGGGGGGGGGGGATAGGGAGTTTCACCTCATTGAGGGAAGGAACTGGTTAGGGGCGAGGGGGCGGAGCAAGGGGGAGGGGCGAAGAGGGGAGGGAGACGAGCGAAAGGAGAGCAGAAGTGTTTTCCAGTTTGGGGTGAAGTATGTAGGGAGAGGAGGGTACGGGGGGGGGGGGGGAGGGAAGAGAGAGGGGTAAAAAAGGGAGAGAGAGAGAGAGAGAGAGAGAGAGAGAGGAGGCGAAGAGGGGCGGAGAGTAGGGCCGCGACAGAGGGTCCTTTGTCCCCTAGAAGTTCATCTCCTCGAAGCCGCCGAGGATATTAAGGTCATTTCCAAAATCTCTTGCGACCTTGAAGATGTTCTGGCGTCGGCGAAGAGGGGCGCGAACCGTCGTAAGGAGTAAATGGGAGAATTTCGCAAAAGCCTTTTTTATTTATTTCTTACTTAACATTCATTAAGCCTCGTTCAGTCGGCGGTTGCAGGCTTGGTTTATGACTGGACTTGTTTGTCCTTTTATAGTCGACTTTAATGTTACTGTTGTTGTTTTGCTGTTGTTATAAGTATAGTTATAGATATTGATAGCCCCAGTGGTAAGAGTGGTAAGAGTAGTAAGACTATCATTATCATTATCATCAATATCGTTACTTTTAAGATGGTTATCCTTTTGGCTATTGCTGTCATTATAATCATCATCACCATTATCATCAATATGATGATTATCATTAGTTTTATCATTGTTATTGTTATCATCCATATTGTTATTACAGTAATTGCTATTATAAATAATATGATTAATTAACGAGGTCAGGTGCCACTAATCTCTTTAGCTCAGAACTGATAGACATGTAAATAAACGAACGGACATTTAGGCAAACAAACACTCCAATGGACAAACACACAGATTGATAGATAGACTGATTGACAGACAGGTAGACAAATAAACATACAGATAGACAGGTAGATAGACAGATAGATGGACAAATAAGCAGACAGATAGACAAAATATCAATAGCATATAAATCATAGCCACACATAGATTTATATTGTTTGATACATTTATATTGTTTGAGGTAAAATTGGTACGTGCATGTACAGAATTGTGAGTAGAAAATTAGGGGAACCATATATGGAAAAGTGAATATTCGCATACAGAGTGCATACATACAAACACAAACAAATGCACACATACACGAATACAGGACAAATAGATGAATAGCTAGAAAGATAAGTATTCAGGGAAATCAAATGGATTAAAAATAGAGTAAAGACTATCAACATTTATAGATGCAGTAACACAAAAACAAACACAGCCACACACAGACATAAACACACACACATATACATATACAAATTCACACATAAAACACATTCTCTCCCTCTCTCTCTCTTACACACACACTCGCACACACACACACACACACAGACACACACACACACACACACACACACACACACACACACACACACACACACACACACACACACACACACACACACACACACACACACACACACACACGCACACACACACACACACACACACACACACACACGCATACAATCTGCTTAATATGCAGACTTCCTCACCTCCCTTGAATAAAGACGCGACAAGTCCCTGTCTCTGCGGTGATTTTCTGAAGACATCTTAAGACTGCCAACGTCTTTGAAGTCGATATCGAGCTTCCCACGCTCTTTCTTCTCTCTTTGTCCTCCTCTCTCTCTTTGTCTGTGTCTGTCTAGCTGTCTGTCTCATTGTTGTTTATCATTATTATGATCATCATCGTCAACATCATCATCTTCATCATCATCATTATTATCGTTGTTATTATCATTATCAGTGTTGTTATGCTCCTTATATCAATACAATTGCTGCTGTTGTTACGATTATTACCATAATCA
Organism: Penaeus vannamei; assembly: GCF_003789085.1. NCBI lineage: Eukaryota > Metazoa > Arthropoda > Malacostraca > Decapoda > Penaeidae > Penaeus > Penaeus vannamei. The sequence goes on along the minus strand of NW_020870864.1, from coordinate 34,902 downwards.
TTGATCTTATTGTTATTATCATTATGTTTTATTATTACTATTACTATTATTATTATTATTATTATTATTATTATTATTATTATTATTATTATTATTATTATTATTATTATTATTATTATTATTATTATCATTATCATCATTGTCATAATTATTATCATTACTATTATTATTTCAATCATTATCACTTATATTATTAGCTTTACCGTAAATACTGTATCATTATTACTTTTATCATTATCATCATCATCTGTATTTTTGCTCAGGTTCTGTTGGTAATCCTAGTTTTAGCATTCGTAGCGCCCTTCCTACCTGTAACATAAGGTATCACGCATATTTCTTTCTCTTTAGTTGTTGATTCTTGCTCTACACAGGAGGCAACCTTTCACAAATAATTCTGTTAGGTACTCTGTACTTATTTGGTTTTATTCCTTTCTAAAGAAACAAACAAAAAATGTCTTCGTTTCTTTTCTTTTTTTTTCCTTTTTTTCTATCATTTTCCAAATTCTACCAGCTCCATACATAGTATGTTGTGGATCCTGTCATTCTCTTCTTTCTTATTTACCGAACACACTCTCTTCACCTTGTCAACTACTCGCTTGTTAAGTTCTAATACCTCATTAGCATAGATGGGGAAATCCTTCAGTATTTTATCCGACTGCACTATATCTGTTTTATGTTCATGCCATGACCTTCCTATGTGGAATCCCTAACTCTCCTCCATTTTCTAATGCAATATCTGTGATACCCCGTTTTGGCGCCACACTTTATATTGGGTCTGTACGATCATAGGATATTCACTCAAAATGGGATGCCTCTTCAGATTCCTTACGTAATCGACATGAGGATGGCGCCCGCTCCTTCCTCACATGTAGACGCCACCAAATTGTATCCAAAGACTGATCCTGTATCGACATAATGGCACATTCACTCTCCTTCATTAAGGTGCTGTCACACTAGCGCTTTTTCCGCCAATTTTTTTTACAATTTTCTGGAATTTTGTCTATTTTTGAGCGAATTGTCGATTTTCTAGTCAGACGATAATGATCGTTTCCGTCTGAAAACCTTTCCGTCAACTTTTTCAGCCAAGCATACTCAAATCAAGAGCTATATTCGAGAATGTTTGTATTTATGTAAAATAAAATTGTCCAAAAATTGACGGAAAAGTGCTAGTGTGACAGCACCTTCAGGGATCCTTATCTCAAACGATTTCACATATGCTCTCTCTCTGTCCTGCTCCAATCCTCAGTTATATTGCGAAACGTTTTGTGTTTGCTGAGCACTGCCTCCACGTGCTCCTTCTATGCTTCTGTCTTAGCCCTCTCTCCTTTTCCCTACATCGGTGTCTATTCCTCACGTGCCAATGCCAATGAGTTCTCTTCGCTTTTTGCTATGGATCTGAGAAGGTTATTTCGGTTTATACGCAGTCCCTCGTGCAGTCAGTCAGTCCTCTTCGTGCCTTTGCTCTTCTGAATACCAACCCGTCGACATCTGCTTCATATTTCGTGAGTCATTTTCTTTTGTTCTGTCCAGTTCCCTTTGTTCAGCTTCATTTAAAAATTCCTAACTGTATTTTACCGAATAATTACGATGTTCAGTAATGGATTTTATATAAGAATTATGTAAAAAATATATTATACCTGACATTATTCTCCTCCTCCTCTTCACATCACCATCATCATCACCATAATCATCACCATTATCATTATCATCACACTACCACCATCACAGCACCACCACCAATCATCATCAATCACCATCATCATTATCATCACCACCATCATCAGACACCACCACCATCATCATCATCCATCATCATCACACACCACCAGCATCATCATGAGTATGAATAACAACCGCCGCAAGAACCGCATACTCCTTCATTATCCCCCCCCCCTCCCCTCCCCTCCCTCCCCCTCCAGCGACAGCACAAGGACACCAGGAAACAATAAGTGTCTCTCTCGAGCAGAAAGCCATTACAGAAAGATACCTGTCCTTTCAGGTGCGCAGCGGAGGGACACGGCGACTTAATGAAGACTCTGTCCGGCGCCACCTGGGGACGCGACGGGAAGTTGTAAATTTGAGTTCGGCTTAAGGAGACTCTTGCGGGGGCGGGGGGGGGGGGGCAGGTAGGTTGGTATTTCTCCTGTGCAAGCTTAAGAAGTATAATGTTTGGTATGGTGCGTTTGTGTGTTCATACACGTTTATGAATATACACACATATACGAATACACACACACACAACACACACACACACACACACACACATATATAATATATATAGTATATATATATATATATATATATATATATATATATATATAATATATATATATATATATATATATATATATATATATATTATATATTATATATATATATATAATATATATATATGCATTTAT
>NW_020870864.1:15000-17500 GCF_003789085.1 Penaeus vannamei | reverse complement strand
CCCATTCCCAACACCAATCCTCTCCCTCCAATCACTTCAAAGGCGGTGCGCTAATCCAAGGACGAGGGAATCTGCCAGGCTCGGATCACACTCGAAACGACCATCAATAAATCCAAAATATGATTGCGTGGTTTTAGCGCAGTTCAGTTTCCGAGTGGAACAGAAGTGGCGAAATTGCCTTGCGAGTTTGATTAATAGGTGCCAGATGTTGTTATTGTTATCATGATTGATAATGGTGATTGATAGCAATAGTTGTGATCATGTTTGTAAAAGTACTATGATCATGATAATACTACTAATAATAATGATAATGATAGTCGTGATAATAATATAATTAATAATAATCATAATAATAATAGATAATATAATAATAACGATATAGTAGTAATAATTAAAAAAATCTCAATCTTATGAATCATTGCTTCCTTCACTTTCCTTTGTCAAAATGATAATAATCAATATCATTATTACTCTAATTTTAATGATAACAAGGATGATGATAAAAAAACAGTAATGGTAACATTGATGATAATAGGGGTGGTGAGGTAGATGATGAGGATGAAGATGAGGATAGTAATAACGGATAATTATAATGGTAGGCAAAATAATAATGATGTTGATAATAATTATGGATACTATTCTCATTATAATTATCGTCATAATGATGATTACCGACCCGATGGATTTTTTTACGGAGCAACAGCGACAAAAGTTACAAAAACAAAAAGTACTAATCTCTCCCTTTTTACCCTCTACTTTCCACCTTTCGCCTCCCCTCCTCTTTTATTTTTCTCCTCTCCTCCTCTCTACCTCTCTTTTCACTCCCAAATCTCTTTTAAATTCACTTCTTCCCTTCTGCTTCAGGCCCTACGTCTCCCTCCAACTCCTCTTCGTCTCTTCTTCTTCCTTAAACTTCACCTTCTTCGCTCCCGTATCCAGTTCCCTCCCTCTCTCATCCCCCTTTTTCTCTGAGCCTCCTCTTCCTTTTCCCTCCCTTTCCCTTTGTCCATTCATTTTTTTTAGGTCTTTCCTCTGTTTCCCCTTTCGCATCTCCTCCCTCCTCCTCCTGAATATGCATAAAAAGACGCTATAACTAAACTTCAGTCCAATATGCTTCCATCGAAGGAGGAAAATGATAATAATGATAATAAAAACAATAATGATAAGAAAGATCATGATAATAACGGTTAGAATTGAATACTCATATATTCGTAAAATACGCACGCGCATGTGTGTAAGTGTGAGTGGGGTTCTTTAATACTGTATTATGATGATAATGATGATGATATTAACAATAAGAACAACAAGAACAACAAAAATGCTAATAATAATGATAATAATAATAATAATATAATATTATTATTATTATTATTATTATCATTATTATTATTATTATTATCATCATTATTATTACGATGATGATGATGATGATAATACCAATAATTTTTTTTTTCACAATAACAACAACAACAATAAGGACAATGCTAATAATAGTAAAATGATGAAACAATGATAATAACAGTGATGATACTTAAACTAAAAATAAAAACACAATAATGATAACGTTACTACAATACACTAATAGTGAATAATGATAACGATAACAAGAATAATAAAACTGGTACCACTAATAGTGATAATAATGATAACAAGAATAATAAAATTGATAATTACAAATCTATTACTACTACTACTAAAAACAATGATAACAATAATAATAAGCATACCAGCTGGCCCAGAAGCCCTCCTGGGTTCTCCACGTCCTGGCTTTTCCTCCTCCAAAGCGCTTGCCTCGCCAGACGTCAGGCATTTTTTTTTTATGGCGCACATTCATTTCTGTCTTCGGGGAATGTATGCCTCAAGCACACTTTGCTCCGTCAGGCATTTTGAATTCGCTTCAGAAGTCGCGATCTGATTCTTCTGCCCAACAGAGAAAACGGATTCCGTAAGCCATCTTCATATTTCTTGAACTCTTTTTTAGGGGAAAGAGCGAGAGGGGAAGGGTAAGATGAAGGATGGGAGAAGAAGGAATATAAATAGATGGAGAAAGAGAGAGAGCGAAAGAAGAGAGAGAGAAGAGAGAGAGAGAGAGAGAGAGAGAGAGAGAGAGAAGGAGAGAGAGAGAGAGAGAGAGAGCGAAAGAGAGAAAGAGAGAGAGAAAGAAGAGAGCGAGAGAGAGAGAGAGAGAGAGAGAGAGAGAGAGAGAGAGAGAGAGAGAGAGAGAGAGAGAGAGAGAGAGAGAGAGAGAGAGAGAGAGAGAGAGAGAGAGAGAGAGAGAAGGAAGGAAAGAGGGAGTTAGAGAATCCTGAAGAATGTTACATGAAAAACTTCATTGCGCAAGTTCACAGTGACGAGCACAGTCAAGGAATGAAAGGAATTAAATAACTTCATGGAGAGATTAGCACAATTACTACATTTTGACTCTATCTCCGTCGGAATGTTGAAGATGTAAAAGGAAGGATGACATGTTTTATGAAATTACACATTCATAGGTATGTCT
>NW_020870863.1:211702-214202 GCF_003789085.1 Penaeus vannamei | reverse complement strand
GGGGGAGGGGAACGAGAGAATGGGTGGGGGGTTTAGAACAGATGGAACGGGAGATGGATAGAGAGACGAGAGTTAGAATGATTGAACGTAATAGAGTGGTTCTACATATATAATATTAATATATATATATATTATATATATATCATAATATATATATATATATATATATATATATATATTATAATATATATATATATATATATATATATATATATATATATATATATATATATATATATATGTGTCTGTGTGTGTGTGTGTGTGTGTAGACAGATAGATAGAGAGAAAGATGAAGGGCGGAGATGGAGGGAAAGAGGGAAGAAGGGAGGGAGCATCAAGATATATATATATATATATTATATATATTATATATATATTATATATATATATATATATATATATGTATATATATATATATATATATATATATATATATATATATTATATATATGTGTGTGTGTGGTGTGTGTGTGTGTGTGTGTGTGTGTGTGTGTGTGTGTGTGTGTGTGTGTGTATATATATATATATATATATATATATATATATATATATATATATATATATATATATATATATATATATATATATATATATATTATATATATATATATATATATATATATATATATATTATATATATATATATATACTATATATATATATACATACACACACACATACACACACACACACACACATGCATATATATACGTATATATCAATATAATTACCGTTAATTATGATAACTATAAACCACCATAACACAAAAAATACTAATTCCTTCGAGCATCACACCTACCCCTTTACCTTTACTAAAAAAAAAAAACTCTGTTAACTTGACAAATATCCCCAGACAAGGAATCTAAACGGCCACTCAGCTTAATCACATAGCACACCTGGTCAATATTCTCTCAGGTGTCTGCAAACTCATAAAAAGATAAATAAAATAAAATAAAATCTACTGGCTTGATCATATCCTTAACCGTGCTGTATATATATATTTTTTTTCTTTTTTTTAATTCAAATAACTTCACTTACTTCGATAATGAGGTTGTTAGTTACGACAGCTGCTGTGGGTCCTGATAAGGGTTATCGTTATCGAGTATTAAATTTAACGACCGCTTTTTAGTGGCTGGTTGTGGTGTGAGGAGGTGGTCGGTGTGGTGAATGATGTTGGTGGAAAATGAGACATGGTGATGATAGTGAAGATGATGAAGATGATGATGATGGTGGTGGTGATGATGGTAATAATGATGACATGACGGTAATGATGATTATGATGATAATTACGATGATGATGATAAGGGTGATGATGATGAGGATGATGATGATATTGATATTAGTATGGTAACAATAACAATGATGCTAAAACACAACTTTACTATGTTCTTGCTATGTCAGAAAAGAAAAATTAAAAGCATAAATATTTATTGAAACCTGGATTTCATAGTTAGGTCTGGATCAAAATACATAATATAGTCATGAAATTTTATCCTTGTTCTTGCCTTGTTCTTGCCTTGTTGTTCTAGCCTTGTTGTTCTTGTTCTTGTTGTTGTATCAGGAGATGATATTGCATTATTACGTGAGAAACGGTAATATATTTCTGGATTTGATTATATATGATTATTGTTATCAGGCATGATTTGTGGCCTTTATAGGATAAGTGTGTATGTGTGTGTTTGTGTCTATGTGTGTGTATGTGTGTGTCTTTGTATGTATGCGTGTGTGTGTGTGTGTGTGTTTGTGTGTGTGTGTGTGTGTTGTCGTGGTGTGATTCTGTTTGTGTGTGTGTGTGTGTGTGTGTGTGTGTGTGTGTGTGTATGCGTGTGTGTGTGTGTGTGTGTGTGTGTGTGTGTGGTGTTGTGTGCTGTTGTGTTGTGTTTTAAAAAACCCAATAAAGTGTTTTATCTCTTTCTTTACTATATGTTACATAAAAAACAAAAACTATAACATTTATGCATTTATTGACTAATCATGATTATTATTACTTACATCTTTGCTATAACTGCAACCATTGTTATCATTTAGTGTCTTTAGCACCATTATCAGTATCCTTATTGTCATTTATCAATTACTGGTATCAATTATCATTATTATTACTATCATTATTATTTTTATCATTGATGTTATTATTATTACCATTATTAGTTTTTTTCCCATTACTATTATTGTTATTATCATTATCATTATCATCATTAACGTTATTATCTTGATTACAATCATTAACACTGTTATTATCATTTTGGTTATTATTATTATTATCCTCATCACTATTACTATTATTGCATTTATTACTATTAGCATTATTGTTACTAACATTATCATAATTTTCAGAGTAATGATGATAATGTTGAATAATTTTCCTCGTGATAATGATAATAAATGTACTGATGTTTTAAGTCAAAATGGCCAATAGTATAATAAGGTTTATAATTAATAATAATGATAAAAGTAAAATTATTCTCCAAATTACTGATCATATTGCGTCTATCGAAACCCA
>NW_020870863.1:179202-181702 GCF_003789085.1 Penaeus vannamei | reverse complement strand
ACTATCATTATCATCATTATTATCTTTGTTATCATTATCATTAGTAATACTAATTTTTCTTAATGTTATTATTGTAATAGATATTGTCATGATTATTATTATTATTACTATTATTCAATCATTATCATCATTGTCATTATCATTAGTTTAATTATTATCATCATCATTTTCACTTCTATTATAGTTATAATTCTTATTATCATCACCATCATCATCATTATCGTTGTTATGTCATAATAACAATAATAATTATATTTATTATTATCATGATTATCATTGTTATAATAGTATCATCACTATTATTTCTTATTACTATTTTATGTATGTGTGTGTGTGTGGTGTGTGTTGTGTGTGTGTGTGTGTGTGTGTGTGTGTGTGTGTGTGTGTGTGTGTGTTGTGTGTGTGTGTGTGTGTGTGTGTGTGTGTGTGTGCGTGCGTGCGTGTGTGTGCATGCGTGTGCGAGCGTGCATGTAAAACACCTGAACCCATCGGCTGCAATGCACGAGGTTACACTACTTTCGAAGTCGACGTGAGCTGATCTTACCCGCTGGGGTATGCTCAGTTGCGTGGACGGGACTTCATTAGCATTTGTGGATGTTTATGTTATTAAGAGAAATGTCATGTTTCCCCATATTAGGACCTTAGTCGTGAACACTTCTTTTTCCCTTTTCTGTATTTTCTATTTTATTTTTTGGCGAGTGGTCATTCATTCGTATCAAAATTTACTCTCATGGATGCTATTTATCTATTCATTTAATATTTTCTGTCGCGTCAACATCTAAGGGTACGAGCGACGTATTCAAAATATGGGGATAGATGAGGCTTGTAGGTGTAGTCCCCGGGTAAGGAAGTTGTGTGGTTCATAGGGCAACGTTTATGGATTCCCAGAATGGTTAATGATCAAAACAAATAAATGTGCCAGCCATCGATGGTTATATAGCACTACGATATAGTATTGTGGCGAAAATTTTTGAATGAGTCAACGATTAAGACAAAATATGTGTATGTCGTAGGTTGTAGGGCGCTGTAAGTTAGTAACTTTAGGATGTGGAGGGAAGGGGATGAAGAAAGGAAAAGGAGAGGTGATCCGGTAAAAAGGGTAAAGAGGGAATTACAAACGGAGTACGAAAGCCGTTCAGGACTGACGCAATGCCAGCCTTTCATCCTTTCAGTACGGCTCTAACACTTTAGGATGTGGAGGGAAGGGGATGAAGAAAGGAAAAGGAGAGAGGTGATCCCCTACATTGGGTCTCCGTCTCCCCCACGACAACAAGCAAAGAATTGGGGGGGGCCATTAGTAATTGCTTGGATGAACTCCTGGTCTAAGGAAGACTTTTTAAGAGTAAAATACTGTAACTTTTCCCAACTGCATTTCCATTCAAGACTGACAGACACTGTAGTGTCTTGTTTCGGTAATGTTCAAAAGTAGTTTCATTATTGTCGGTACTTATAGGGCTCATCACTTACACTGCGTTATATTCTATGCTGGATTCTGAGGAGCCTGTGACTCCTTATACATTTAGAATGATTTACTTTTAAATTACTTGTTGACTTCCTCTCCTGTTAAGATCTTTGCCTTCATGTTTATTGAATTGCATTGCATGAAGAGGGTAGCTGTTTCGACGTTTATTTCTCCATTGGTTAATAAGCTGAAGTAAAAGTATGTGAGTACGTTTTCTGGAATTCCTCTTCAGGCACACAACTATAATCAGCAGCCAATTGTAAAGTTGACATCAAAGATGAAAAACATGGGAGAAACTACTTATTTACTAAGTAATATGCTCGGTGTATGACATTTCTACTCATTTCCATCCTTGTGTCCAAGGTATATACAAACTTATATAGACCTTGTTTGTGCCAACATCTTTGTACACTTGTGCTGCGAATACTGCGATCTTGTTAAAGGGTTTACATCAAGGAGAAGGGATGTTTTCTTTTAACCCCAAAAAAACTTTCTTCTCAACTGACTGAACGCATGACAAGTAGACTATGGGCTACACTATATAAAAATCTGTGTCACTAGTCATCTTGGTTATTAATTTTAATTTTAATCTTTTACATGAACATTACCTTTCATTTTTTGTTTCCATAATGGGTCTATGAATAAAATTTCTTGCACTTTAGGGGAAAAGGAAGCAATATAGCTTTATAGGTCCAACATTTATTCAACATTCCCTTATAAAAAGAGATGACCATCCTTGCTATCAAAATCTCTTTCACTGCACATTCATCAATTTCTTAACCTAGTAGGCATATATCTACTAAATAAATTCATCTGCAGGCATGGTTCCTTCAGCCTGGTAACACAACACTTTCAATCAACAATTGCTTCTTCCATTTATTCCTCTTCCTCTTCATCTTCCTCTTCCTCCTCCTTCACCCTTCCCTCTTCCTCTTCACCCTCCTCCTCTTCCTCTTCTTCCATCTCCTCCTCCTCCTCCTCCTCCTCCTCTTCCTGTTTTTGCTCTACTTCAGGGTCCACCTGGAAGGGAGGAAAAAA
>NW_020870863.1:146702-174202 GCF_003789085.1 Penaeus vannamei | reverse complement strand
GTTTGTGTGTGTGTGTGTGAGGGTGGGGTGGTTGTTTTGTGTTGTTGTTGTGTGTGTGTAACATAATTAATTATGAATTAAATGCTTTTTGATAGACTGTACAGTAAAATAAACGTCTAAGATTTGTCTAATTAAGGGAAATCTCTTGTTTGGATTAGAATTGATAAACGCAATAAATAGCCTATGATAAAATATTTGTATTATATAGCCTCAAACAAACTGCTAACCGTCCCTTCGGTCTTATTGTGCAAAATGGAAACAGGAAGTGAATCACACCAATACCTTCAGCGCCCTCTCTCCAGTGCCCCCCCCCCCCCCACCACCACCACCACCCACCACTCACTCGCGTTGAGGTGGTCTTCCAAATTGACGGTTTACCTGGCGGAGGCCATGTGGGTTCTAGGGTTTGTTATGGATGGCAGCTAAATAGATTATTTGACTCCATAACGCACGACACTGGGCCGCAGCATGTTTAATTGCTTGCAGTTAAACTCTCTTCTTGTAGCCTTACTTTTCTGTCTCCATTTTTCGGCATTAGGGTAGCTCGTCAAGCTGTACAATGTGTACAGTAGACCAGCGTGCACGAGCTTAGATATCAACCAGGTCTGCAGCATAAGATCGAGTGATCATAAGGGGAGATTTCAATGCATACCTCCACATCTTGGACCCCCACATGAGACCAAATGCGGTAGGTCTTCACATAGCCGACATACTCGAGACATTCCTCGAGATCGCTCTTCTCAACGCCCAAAGTAATGCATGTGAGGGGAGGGGTCCTTGACCTCACCGTCACCACTGCAACAATGATGGAAAGAATCAGGCGGTGTGTCGATGAAACGATTGAAAGTGATCACTATGGCACCGTCTATAGCATACCATAACCATGCTTATATTTGCTATAACTCCAAACCACATGGTCACATGCTAGAAGTCGTGGTTCCACGTGATCAATAGTGGACACTGCTTGACTGCCTGCTTCTGCATATAATCAAGCCAGCCTGGGTCGCTACTGGCCACATGAGGTCATCGGCGGTTTGACCCCTCTCACTCAGACTCACACCCTCTCCGAGAGCGACCCAGCTTCTCCGCTATTGCCCACAGCCGCCCCTCGTCAGGGCTCACTGGCTGCGGGGACCAACCAGCGCTGAGCAGTCCCGCTCGTATCGTGTTCTATTTCTACTTGTGTGTAACTCTTAGCAACTAAGAATGAAACCGTTTACGTAATATTACTCTGCCCCACCAGCGTCAATTATAGGTTACCACCTTTTCTACCATCACCACCCTCTTGGATGCTGGTCCAGCCCAAAAACCACAGCACAATCCTAGATGGAAAACAGACAAGGCCAAATGGCAAGCCTCCCAGAATAACTTGGCCCGCTGTCTTAGAAACAATGACCCCCACACAGTGAAAACGTGGTTATGCTCGAGGCCAGACTTGTTGATGCCATAAATCAGGCAACCTCTTTGACCATCCCTAAAACTCGACCATGGTCCAGGGATCGCAAAGACGCCTGGTACTATAATGAGACAAAGGAAGTCAACCACAACCAAAGTGAACTTTTCCGAGGGCAAAGAACTCCTGACAACTTAGCCCTACTAAGGTAAGCTGCCAGGGATGCCAAGGAAACTGCCAACAGAGTCAGGCAGGAAAAGTGGTTGGAATGGTGCGAGTCCTTTGCTTACCAGACCACCCTTACAGAGCCGTGGAATCGGGTCAGGCGAGTTACCATCCGCTTAGCCCTGAGATGCACGCATCACGACCCCCAATCAGAGGCAGACAGACTGGTGCAGGAGTTCTCGAGAACAAGCAGCAACAGCCCGCCTCCTGATTTGAGGGCAAACCAACAACGCCCACAACCATACAGGCTTGTTCTCATCAGAGACAAGACCGCCGAATCTGATACCTCGAATGCCCTATTCTCTTTAAGGGAACTAAGAAAAACATACAAAACTAGTTCTGGCTCTGTACCGGGCTCTGATGGGATCTCCTACCCCATTATCTCCCACATAGGACAGGCAGGTGAGCTTACATTCCTGCAATGCATTAACAAGTTCTTTTCCTAGAGATAGAAAAGAGCTGACACAGTTCCCATCCCAAAACCAAAGGAACCAAGAACGTACCGCCCCATCTCTCTCCTCATTTGTCTGGGCAAGACAGCCGAGAGGATGGTACTAAACCTGCTCTGATAGAAACTGGGACCCCCGCACAAATATCATGGGCATGGGCACAGCAAACAGCATAGCTACGCTCTTAAGTACAATCTGCACTCTTCCATTTGTGGTAGTATATCTAAATCTGGAGAAGGCCTTTGAACTAGCAAGGCCTCTTGCTATTCAGGAGACCCTCATCCTCATAAGGGAAACAGGTAAACTCTTGGCTTGGATAGGTGACTATTAAAGGAACAGAATAGCCAGTCAGATTTGAAGGTTCCCTATCACAGCACATTGTACTAGAAAATGGAACGCCACAGGGTGGGATTTTCGGTCCGGCCCTTTTCACCAGCCTTATGTAGTGCATCCTCACGCTCTTAGGCAGGCAATCTTGCAAGATCTCCACTGGTCATCACGGGCTGAGAAGAGCCCAGTGTTATCTGGACTATGTTTCTAAGGAGCATTTCAGGACAGGTCTAAAGATTTCTGCAGCAAAATCCAAAACCATGAATGTAAGACAATGTAAAACTAAGTGTCCAGGGGATGGATCTAGAATGGGCCAAAGTCTTCCAATACTTGGGGTACTAGTCGACTGCACACTCATTCAGAAGGGAGATCCAGTACCTGATTGACCGACCAAAGGCAAGATTTTTTGTACATGCTGTCTGTCCAATTGTGGACTATGTTTCTGTTACCCTCATTGTTAGAAACAGTCCAAAATGAAACTGCCTGGATCATTTTGGGTTCCTCTATGTGGAGACCCAAATTGATCTAAAGGCAGCACAGCTCTTTTGTAAGGTCATCCAGGCACCCCAGAATACATACATGAGACAGAAAGTACTCAGATACTTACAAAATTATGAGCTCCTTGCAGAACACTTCTGGCTGACACACACAGCCAGGATGTTAATACACTATCAGCTCGAAGAACAACTGCCTGTTATGGGTATCGACTCCCCCCACCCTGAATATGTTGAGCCCAGCCCATGGGCACAGACCTTTCTTGAGTTTTCTATCAAGAGGCTGTCAAGGAATAAGATCCAATACTCTATGTCTAGCCTAAAGGCAGAAGCCCACAGGGTCATTACAGTCATCATTCCTCTGGATAGCAGAACCTACTTCATGAACAGATCCCTGGATCCCATAAGCAACACTGCAAGTACCAGCTTTGCAGCAAAGGATGCCACAGAATCCATGAGGGTGACAGACAACGCCTTCTTGCTCCAAGCAGAGACAGTTGGGATCATGGGAGCCTTAACCCATGTGTCCATTGGGGAAGGACATGTGGTCATATATACAGATTCTATAGCAGCCATTGACAGTCTACAGCACAGCATTTGCCATTCTCTGCTAGCTACACAGAGTAAAAGTCAGAACATTCCCCTCAGCCAGATGGTACTCAGACACCACAGGCTATGAGTTGCTGGCACTTCCTCAAACAATAAATAAAGGTGCTGAAGTCATACTGCACAGAATATGACTAGGTGATTGATGCTGCCGATGTAATGCAAAATTGCAGGAAGCTGAATGTTATCCTGAACTAAAGTGTTGAGGCCCATTGGCACATTTTAAGCCATAGTTTCAAATATGGCCACAATGTATCCTTAAAATGTACCAAAGAACTGTCTATTTCTTTTTTGCTTTGAGTGCTCTGTCTCTTGGAAGTTTGCTTTTAGTGACATAGGCATGGAACTAGTGGCTGGAAGCTACATTTTTACCCTTCGGTTTGTTCATCTCCACAGTTGGAGGACCTTGTTTTGATCGAGCGGGACAGAAAAGCCTAATAAGTACCAGTTCTTAAACATAGATGGAAGGAAAACTAAGTAGATAAAGTACTTTTATACTGCTGTGAGAAAGAATTCAGATGCTTGAGACAGAAGCACTAAGAATCTGATAGCCAAAAATATCTTTCCAAAAATCTTGTTTGCATTAGCTACTAAGTCTCTCAGCCACACAGAAATACTGTTATTACTATTATCTTACTATCAGCTCATTGTAATTTTCAAGATTTACTTATAAATTCATATAACTGGGGACCTCTAATAATGATTCCATCCATTTACTAAACCTACCTATATAATATATAATATCAAGAAAAAAAGAAACTATCTAAAGACAATCTTTTATTTCATAGAAAAGAAAGTAACAAAGTCTGTAACCACATAATAATGATGTATCACATATTCTCTCTAATTCTTTTTAAAAGATCAGTGATCCTTAATAAATAACCAACAACAGCACAAAAAATAAAATATATATTCAATATTACATACACATACATTACATACATACATATATATATATATATATATATATTATATATATATATATAATATATATATATATATATATATATATATATATATATATATATATATATATATATATATATATATTATATATTAGTTTGCTAGCTATTTCTCAACAACTTTACAACTGATTCATAAAGTAGTCATCCAACTTATAGATGTACTGTGTATTATTTTCCAGTTAAAGGAGAGGCATTCATCCTATGAAATTCTCTGACATTAATCCCTACTGATATGTGAAAAACATTTTTACCAGTCAGCCTTAATCATTACCATTTTCTTTACAAATCTTCGATATCTTGTTTTCTCTTCGTTGTATCATCAATCTGCAAAGATGGAGCATTTATTCGTATCATTTTCATTTATTAGAGTCTGTTCTGAAGTTTTTAAGTAGTACAGGTATTTTTGTCTGGATTGACATGCTAAAAATGGGGAAACCCTTAAGATCTTGAAATATAAATCTAAATATTCCAAAAAAAATTACAAAACATGTAACCAAAGAGTAGGATCTTATGAGAAATGTACCAAATGCTCACCTTCCTTCGCTTTGCTTCTGGATCAGTTGATTGTTCACGGGGACCGGCTTTCACATACAACACCATAACCTCCCGCCCACTGACTTTAAGGCCACCCTGTTCTCTAAATACCTTTTCTGCTTCCTCCTTTCTTTTGTACTTTATATAGGCATTACTGAAAAGGAGAAGAAATCATCAAGGTAATTTTTATTCCACTGATATATCACAAGATATCCTGCAACTATTGTTATTAGACACACACACACACACACACACACACACACACACACACACACACACACACAACACACACACACACACACACACACCACACACACACACACACACACACACACAAACACACACACACACCACACACACACAACACACACACACACACACACACGCACACACACACACACCACACAACATACACACACACACACACACACACACACACAACACACACACACACACACACACACACACACACACACACACACACACACACACATACACATACACACACACACACACATATATATGCAATGATATTTTTTTTCTAAGAATATAAATTTATATATCCATTAATTTCATGTGAATTAGCATAAGAAACTAACCCTTTTTTGAGAAACTTTTTGGTCTGGATAATTTGGGCTGTACTGAAGGTTGACCTCAGGTCTTCATATGTTGTGCCTGGAGGCAAACCATCTAGAAATAACCTGCAATTCATATTTTCACATTAAAACAGCAGTTCAATTAAACAACATGTATTCCCTACATAATCTTTCTTATGTGTCACAAAACTATAAAGCAATACATGAATACCAGTTACATTTTTCTTTTCTGTCATACCATGACAGGTGGCCACCTTATCACCTGCAAAAGTAGGGAATTAAATTTCATCCAAAGAGCTTTGGTATGAACTTACTCTTTAGGGTAAACACATACGACTTTAGAAGGAAAATAATTCTTAGACTTTTCTCCAACAAAGTCCACTTCACATCTTCCCCCAAGTATCTCCATTTCTTCTAATATAGGCTTCATTTTCTCTGCCTTTTCTTGGGATTCATACTCAATGTAACAATATCCATACCTGAAACAAAATATAATAAGCGAGGGCAAAATAGTATGTCACATTAATTTGTAAAAAAAGAGACAGGAAGTAAAGACACACAAAAAAAAAAAAAAATTATATATAGATTCTTGTGATGTAAACATTAATCACAGCCAGTCCAAACTAATAGAATATAATGACAAAAAACACGTACGTCTTGTGCTGTGGAAACCGTGTGGAAGCTGCATCATCAAACAAAGGATTTAGGATTGTGGCATTATTTATATCAACTGGTGAAGGTACTTTGACATACAGAGTGCGCTTATTCCTCTTTTCCACACGTTTCAAGTATTCCTCCAACAGGTCTCCCTCGAGAGTCATCTGTATTTGGAAAAGAAAAAGAGTATTTGCATCACCTAGTTCAAATAATATCCAATAATTTGAGGAAAAAAGGTTTTCTAAACACAAATCATCTTTCATTTTTTGTTCTCTTATTCATTAGTATTTTCCTTAGTTTTCTTAAATAGCAGCAAAATAAAGAAAATAAGCCTTAAAAAGAAAAGAACAAATTAATATAAGTATAAGAGAATATATTACAAAAAATTATATCATGCTTACATGATCTCTGGGGATCTTCAACATTTTCCTCTTGAGTGAAAGATTTTTTCCCATGACCTTGTTAACACTGTCTCTTTTACCCTTCTTCTGTTTTAGATTTGCTTTCTTCTCATGTTTGATTCCACCTTTGCTGGGAATGACTCCTCCTTGAGCAGACTTAGCTGCAACTGAAGCTGATATGGCATCTTCTTGGGTTGGCTTGGCTATAACCTTGGCAGGAATGGCTTCTCCCTGGATAGGAATAACTCCTCCCTTGACAAGAATGGCTCCTTTTTGAGTAGTGTCTCCTCCCTGGGTAGGAATGTCTCCTCCTTGGGCAGGAATGGCTCCTTCCTGGGTAGCAATGGCTGCTCCCTGGACAGAAGTGGCTCCTCTTTGGGCAAGAATGGCTCCTTTCTGGGTATCAATGGCTCCTCCTTGGGCAAGAATGGCTCCTTTCTGGGTATCAATGGCTCCTCCTTGGGCAAGAATGGCTCCTTTCTGGGTATCAATGGCTCCTCCTTGGGCAGGAATGGCTTCACTCTGGGTAGGGCCATATCCTCTCCTGGACAAATCCACTAGAGGACGTACCTTGCCAACTTTCTTTTTGCATTTCTTCTTATTGCGTTTAATCATACCACCAGGAACAGGTCCTCCCTGGACAAGAGTGGCTTCACTCTTGGCACCAATGGCTCCTCCTTGGGCAGGATTAGTTCCCCCTAGGGCAGTCATAGCTCCTTCATGGTTAAGAATAAGTCCTTTCTGGGCTGCAACTACCTCTCTCTGGACAGGAATGGGTCCCCCCTGGGCAGGAGTGACTTCACTTTGGGCAAGATTAGCTTTCCCTTGGGCAGGAATAGCTCCTCCATGGTCAAGAATGGCCCCTCCTAAGACTGGATTTACTTCTCTTTGGCCAGGAATGGCTCCTCCATGGGCTGAACAGGCAAGTTCCTTGACAAATGCTCCTCCACTGGTAGGCTTAATTCCTCCCTTGATAGGACTGATTCTATTCTTAGGCACCTGCACCAGAGGACGGAGTTTGCCAGCTTTCTTTTTGCATTTCTTCTTATTGCGTTTAATCTCATTCCCTTGAATGGGTCCTCCCTGGGAAAGAGAGGCTTCACACTTGACACCAATGGCTCCTCCTTGGGCAGAATTAGCTAGAATATCTCTTTCATTGTTAAAAATGGCTCCTTTCTGTGCTGGAGCTACCTCTCTCTGGACAGGAATGGCTCCTCCCTGGACAAGACGGGTTGCTCCCTGGGATGAAATGGCAAGTTCCTTGGTAAAGGCTCCTTCACTGGTAGGCTTAATTCCTCCCTTGACAGGACTGAATCTGTTCTTGGGCACCTGCACCAGAGGACGGAGCTTACCAGCTTTCTTTTTGCATTTCTTCTTCTTGGGTTTAACCAGGCTAATTTTCGTGCCACTTTCACCCTTAGTGTTCCTTTCACCTCCTTTTCCATTGCCTTCAGATGTAGAAGTCATTGCTCTTATTGATGGTTCTTAGCTCTCCATTCTTTATATCACTATGTTACCTGGGGAGAAACATAATACATTTTTATTTAATTTCTAAAAAATAAAGTTAAACTAACAATGTGTTACAATATGAATAACTACTTACAACAAAATGATACTACCTTAACAAGGAAGTGAAGTAAGTTAAGAAAAAAACAAACTTCATTTATAAAACAAAGTATAAAGACTTACATTAGAAAAAGTGATCTATATCCTTTACTTCATGAATAACAGTACCATACTTAGTATACCAGCTTAACAGACTTCAGTCATTATCTTTTCTATACAATATATCTTACTTTGCCTTTTTAGATACTGGATAGTCTACATTAAATGATTCTAAAGAGGTAATATGTAAAGAAACAATAACTGGGAAAGGAATCTGATATGATCTAGATATAACAAAAAAAAAAAAAGATAAATGGAATATGGATCCAAACAATATTTGTGTTATTACACATACAAGATCATTTACTTTACCCCAAGATATGGAAGATTTTTCAATATTATTCTCAGGTACAAAGACTGATATTAAGCTATTGTCTCCAAATATCTATTAAAGATGACTCATGTAAAACAGAAATAAATAAGACACAAAACTGCATAATTTTATCATATATACTTTATATAACCATGTCTAACTATATCTATATCAAATCATAAAAAAATACTCATATTAATGCCAATAGACAATTCATATATAAAGCTGCACAGCAAAAGAAGCCACTCCACACATTTTTTAAATAAGCTTAAGGATACTACAGCTTGAAAACAACCTAAATCATCATTTTTAGAAATATGAAAATAAGACACATGTCTACAAACCATGTGTCCTTATATGAATTTCTACTCATATACCTATGATTACACATCTACAAGACAACCATGTCTATTACTACTGGCATTCCATTCTAGAATCGAGGTTCTGTCTGTCAAAGATCTTTGGCTGACACCTCTTTCCAAATTTTGTACACAAGCTTATACATATCGTCATTAACCTCACTGGTGTATTTTTGTGTACAGGTATTCTGTTTTTGAAAATCTGACTTGGCATATATCAAATTTGGTCATGGGGTACATCTCTGGCAAACAAGAATCATCAGTTCCTGTCAGTATGGCTGGCATTCATACTCTCCCTTCATCTCATGCAATCTGGCAAAATAGAATTTGCAGGTCTTATTGAACTTGCAGAAATTATCTAATGATTCAACAAGTCCAACAAGTTCTATCTTACCCGAATGTACATGGGGAAGTTTGCTTATTTTGCTGAAGTACTGAAGGTGTGGAGGCCATGACAATAAGAAATGGACTTCAAGATTAGTCATCCTACACAGATTCCAATAATTTTCAAGTTTCACGTTGATTTTGCTGGAATACTGCCTATATAATTTTAAAGACTAGAACAAGTATCTTGTTATTGTATTCACTTTCTATTCTATGGAAATGCACAAAATTCTCACAGCCTCATACATAAGAATAAATCATCAAGTAAAAGGCAATCATGTGAAGAGTACTAGACGAAATTCCAAAGGTTGCAGTGCCTCTGTAATGAGTACCACATGTATTACTGCATTCTACGAGCACGCGTTAGAAGAACGTTTCAATTCCGTAGGAAACGTTTTTCTAAACGTTTTGACGTTTTGATTTATATTTTTATAACTATTCCTAAAGTTCTAAAAGTCAACCCAACAATGCTACGTAAACAATTACCAAAATGATCTACTACCAGAAGTTGCATTGAAATAAAAACAACTAAGAAACCAACCAGCAAAGTTGAAAACTATTCAACTTCCAAGTATCACATTTTCGCAAAGAAACCTTGATACCCATTGTAAAACCAACAAGGTAAATAACTTATTCCACTAATAATATTGTGTAGATTACTTGATAAAACCCATGTAAATCAAAGTGGATATCAAAAACTAAACCTTACCATGCGAAAACCTCTTGTTTTGGCAGAGCCATTCCCGACCTATAAAAGAAAACGTGTTTGTGGGATAACTCTACTAAACACTCATCGAGTATGAAGAACCATTTTAAGACAATATAAATGACATTAACCTTGACTAGATCATATGAATTATCGTTTCTATGAAAAAAGGCGTGGATAAAGTATTTATTATATTATAGAAATAAAGCCTTAGTATCGAAGTGACATCTTAGGTTGAATCGTGTCGCAGAATTAAATGGGATGAGGAAGAGATATTGGGGGATATAGGAATATCTTGGGAGGAAAAGGGAGGTGTAGAGCGAAGGACAGTATTGGAGTAGGGAATGAGAAAAAAACTCGACGTGCTCCCTGTCTGGCTTCTCGCAAAGCGAGCCCAAGTTGAATATGAGAACTGCCACTTCAGACTCAAACTTGTAGGTAGGGCAGCCACCATAAAATACATTATGGGAGCCACCACAATTGGCACACGCGCTGTGGAATGGCAGCGTTTGGCAGGATGGCCTAGACGCCGTTAACGGGGGCGACTTTGCTATGGTCGGACAGGGAGGGATTCTCCGCCAATGTGAACATTAAAGGGGAGGTCATGTCTACGGAAAGTAAACTTGGCAATATTGGTGGGGGGCTTACGACGGCCTCCCAGGGGATCATGTAGCATTCTACCGATATTACACCATAGTCCATAAGGCAAGCGAGTAAGTCTTCCCCAGAATCTGATCAATTCTTGTGGTAGACAGTGCATTTTCTCGGAGATGAAGACAGTTCCAATGCAAGTATTGAGAGAAGGCTGAGGCTGAGCTGGAATGGGTTTGCCAGTGAAGTCAGTTAGGGTTGAAAACGCTATAGCTTGGGATTCGGTTGTAACTGTGGCAATGCGGAAACGATCGTTGCAGTTCCTGAAGAAAACTTTACCGACTCGTTCTGGAGGAATTACTGGAATAAGAATGTACTCGGGGTAGGGTTACAAAAAATCGATAGTAAAAGGACGGGGAATTATGGAAGACAGATGGGTATTGTTGAGAAAGGTAATACTGCAGAGTAGTAATGAGGGAGGATGGGGGAGTTGATGAAGAAAGTTGTGAGGGTGGAGATGAACTAGAGAATGCTGGGAGAGAAGGAATTGAGTATTGGCCTGGATGGATGATTTGGACTGGACTAATGTAATATTAGGCACTGAGGAGGGGGTAGTACTGGCAGTGTGCAGAATCGTGGTTAAAGAACCTGGGGTCAGGGGACAGAGAGAATTGAAATCAGTGGAGCTAGATGTTTAAGGGGAACCGTGAACAGGGGAATACCGTGCCCATGGTTTCTCCTAGGCCATACATGACTGACACAAAGTCGGTATTTCGTCCCTTCAACATGGCTCTCACACCTTAGGAAGTTGTAGTAGATGAGGTTGGAGAAAATAAGGAAACAAAAAGGGGAGGGGGAAATGGCAAAATTAGGGTTGAGGTCCAAGGCAGGGGTGATCTCCAGCATTGGTCCGTCTCCGTCTCCTAAGCCCCCCACGGCAACAACGGGCATTGGATGGGTGGGGGGAGAAGGGATAATGGGGAACTCATCCCGTTCCCCCTGCAGATGAAACAAGGGGAGGGGGATGAGGGGTAAAGTGGGAGGAAGGGGTGTGGATGGAACATTAATAGGAGGAGAGTGGATATCGACAGTCACTTTGAGTGTAGAGGGAATGAGAGATTGGAAGATGGATGAGGTGTAAGCATGTTATCTTGGTTCACGATTTAATAGTTTCTGAAGTGGATTTGGTTGGGGAGATATGAGAAACAAAGATTTTCTTATGAGGGGGAGGAGACATAGGTGTCTGAGGAGAAGAGGAGGAAGTTGGTGGAGGAGTGGGTGTGGTAGAAGATGAATTGGAACGTTTAGATTGTCTGCTATGGGTAGAGCGAGGAGGGAGAGGATATGTGGATTCAATGGTAAAAAATGCGGTTACGGGATTTAGAACTGCAAAAGAATATGATTGGGAGAGGAATGGTGTAGAAGTGGAAATGTAAGATAGAGGAGGAATAATTACAAGGCTGATGTAGTAACATCTTGGGAGGAAGGAGGGCTGGAGTGATGGGCAGCATTAGAGTATGAAGTAAGAGAAAAACCTCATTGGCATGCTTCCTGTCCAGTCTCATGTAAAGTGAGGTCAAGTTTGAATCTGAAAGTTGCCACTTCAGACTCAAACTTATGGGTAGGGCAGCCTCTATAAAATGCAGTATGGGAGCCACCACAATTGGCAAATGTGCATGATTGAAAAAAATAATATGCTAGATATCAAAGGTCATATGGCACTAGGGTAAAGTATTGTGGCGAAAAGGGTAAAAATAAGTAAACGATTAGGATAAAAAGCCTTAAATGTAAAAGGTAATAGGATAGGATAGTATGATAGAGAAAATGGTAAAAAAGGGGTGCAAATGAAGTACATCAGAGATAAGTAAAGGAAAGGTTTAAGGGCATAGGACGATTGGATGAAATGGAATGTATCTGTGGCTGGGGAAGCTATAGGAACATAGTCTAAGGAAAACTAGCTGAAGAGCTATTATGAGACAATCAACAGGTAATACGGGTAGAGATGGCTGTTAGAGAAGTAGCAAGAGAAGAATCCGTGAGATGAGGTAAGGGGACTGGAGAAGGTGGCGAAGAAGAGTGTCAGGAGAGAAGAGATCCGGAGAAGGACACTTGTGACAAGAGATTCATGTGAGTATCAAGGAGGGGTAGGCATCGGAGAAGTGGTAGAGACTGGAGGATCTGAACTTAGATTGGAAAAGGAATTTTACTGGAGGAGAGGGGGGTAAGATAGGATGGTTCAGGCTAGAGGGAAGAGATATTGGGAGAGATGCAGAGACATCTTGAGGTGATGGGGTGGAGCAGAACAAAGGACTGTTTTGGAATAAATTGAGAGAAAAAACATTGTCGCCGTCCTTACTCTCTGGATTTACGTAGAGTGAGGCCTGGTTTGATTCTAAAAACTGCTGTAAGAGGCTGTGGAACCTCTTATACTGGAATATACTGGTGGGCAGAGTAATACACTGATGTGGCTGTCATCTTTATTTCTTAAGAGTAACACATATAGATCGAACATGATACAACTCTTGGTACTGGTGGAAGCCCAAGGCAGCATTGGCGAGGGTACAGCCTCATGGGGCTTGAGTGTGTCACAATCAGCGGGAATGTGAGTGACTGAGTGAGAGTTGGGTCCGATATGCGAAGCTGAGGCTTGCCCGGGGTTTGTGGGGAGCCCGGCCTGTGCCAACTAATGTCGACTCGATCAACGTATGTCGGCTAGTGCTGACACGACAGAGCTTAGTCCTTACCCACCGTGGTGCCCAGCCACAGCAGTAACCTCTGGCCGACAATTGCAACTTCTCGCGCGAACCGCCGACCCCTCGGATGAGAGGCCGACACGTTACCAATGTACTAGCTTGGAGTTGGGTCAAGGTCGGGTCAGCTTTTATATCCCTGACACCCAGGCAAAGGCGATGGCGTGGGTGGCGAACACGAGCAAGGTCTATATAAGTACTTATTTAAACCTTGAACACGAGGACCGTATATTTAGAGTCCTTATGGCAAACACGTGCAAACCGGCGTGGTCTGTGAGCTAAATGATGTTATGCAGTATGCTATAACTACTACCTCACTTTCGAGTGGTGTAGCTTTGTACTGATACTGCATCATAGTCCATGAGGCAAGCTAGTAAGTCTTCTCCACAATCTGACAAATCCTGGTCATAGCCAGGGCAGTTTAAAGGGGACATGAAGACAGGGGCAAGTATTGAGGGAGGGTTGAGGCTGGGCTGGAATGGGTTTGACAGTGAAGACAGTGAGGGTTGATAATGCTTTAGCTTGAGATTCGAATGTAACTTTGACAAGGGGTGAATGATCGTGACAGCTACGGATGAAAATCTTGTGTACTTGTTTTATGGGAGGCATAATTGGAAGAGGAATGTTTTGTTAGAGTAAGGGGGTGTAGAGGGGATCACAAAAATCGATCCCATTTGGCTGGGCTAAACAAAGTACTCAAAGTTGTATAGAGGAGGGGGTAGTAAAAGGATGGGGCCTTGTGGAAGGGGAAGTGGCATTGAGTGAAGTAGCACTAAGGGTAGACGGATAATAAGGCTGCAGAGTAATAATAAGGGAGGAGGGGGAGGTAGATTATGAATTAGAAGATACTGGGAGAGGAGGAATGTTTCCTGGAGGTTTAGTAATAACATGGGTGGATGATTTGGACTGGACTTGGGTGATAGTAGAAGTTAAGGGGGTTGTAGTAGTGTCTGTGTCATGGTCAAAGAAGAGCCTAGGGTTAGGGAACCAGTGGAATTCAAATCAATGGGGCTAGTTTATAGAAGAGCAAGCCTCATTGCCCATGATAGGGGTACAAAATCTTCATTACTGACCATGGTAAGCCTGGAGTATGTTTGGGAGAAATAGTCCACAGAGGTGGAGATAGTAGAAGGACAGGGGCGAGAGGAAGATGTGGTGTGGAGTGTTGTAGTTCCGGGGGGGGGGGGGGGACGACAATAATGATGAAGAGTAGTAATAAGGGAGGAGAGAGTAGACACTGTGAAGAGGACTGTACAGTAGGAGATAGAAAGGAGAATGTTGGGAGATAGGAAGGGGTGATTTCTAGATGAGTAATAACCTGGATGGGTGTTTTGGAATGTTTAGAGTTGTTTGTAAGCAACATGGCCATGGCCAATAATGGCCCATGGTGAGCCTGAATAGAATGGGGAAAAGAAACGGTCTACCCCTCAGGGTCCCCATATGAGGTAAGGGTTAGGCATTTAACCATGGGAATACCGTGCCCATGGCTCCTGGAGGCCGTTCATGACTGACACAAAGCCAGCTTTTCATCCTTTCAGCATGGCTCTCACACCTTAGGAATGGGATAGAAGGGGATGAAGAAGTTGAGGTGAGGGCTGAGGCCCAAGGCAGAGGTGATCCCCTACCTTGGGCCTCAGTCTTCGTCTACTAAGCCCTTCCATGACAACAACGAGCAAGGTATTAGGAGGGAATTGATTCCAAAACCTCATAACCTTTATCATCTTTATTGAATATTTCAGGCTTTGGTTGACATAGTATAAGCTATCACATACAATACTTATTCAGTGATTTTCATAGGTTATATAAATCAGACTGAACATTTAGTTCCTTTAAGATCTATTATGACTTGTATAAGTCTTGCTTCAGGTTAACTGAATCAGGGTAAAGAATCTAAAAATGTAAAAATATAAATGTTACTTTACATTATCAATATTGAAAATAATTTCTAAATGAGGGCAATAAATGCACAACCTGTTAAGCAAAATAATCTACAAAAGTGTAAACAATGACAGAGGATAAAAAATGTCTTATTTTAATAACAAAAATGCTATCTCAACTCATGACAATGTTAAAGTATCTAAAATCTGGTTTCAAAACGACTAGAACACAAGATTTGAACCTTCAAAGGAAACAATTTTTGTTATCATAAACAATATATAATATCAACAGTTCAAGTTCATCAGTCTTGCCTTTAATTTTTTTTTCATTTGTTTATTTTCCCATCAAGGGAAGAGATGTCTTATCTTTAAATGTTTCTCAATATCTTCAAGGCTAACAAAAATCTGAATATATGGAACAGTATTATCTACAATAAGTTTCTTTCCTGTTTCCATACTATGAATATAAATGTTTAAATCTGTCATTATAGGATTGGTAGAGTGGTTAAAAAGATATATGTATATTCTACAACAATTTCAATCAGAGATAAAGAAAAATAAAGAAAAAAAACATTAAATTTATAACACTCCTTGACATTGCAGCAAATTAATTTCTTTTTTTTTTTTTCTTTTTATCAGAATGATCTTGTATGCAACATTCCATTTGTATATCTTCTTATTTGTTGCATAATATTTATGGTACATATAGACAATAATCAACCACAAATTGATCAACAAATATTGTAAAACAAGTAACATATATTATCTGATCATAATGGAACACAGCATATAAATCAAGTATATTGCTAGAAGTACAAACTATAAAGGTAACTGATACAAATGCAGTATTTCTTCAGACTGACACATGTCAGTACAATTATCATGGCATTTAATTTCACATCTCCCAGTCCATTCTACGACAGGAAAGTTAATTTTATCATTTTTTCTTCAGCATCCTTTTTCATTCAACTTAAAAAAATCGCATGAAGGTACTTCTTCTCCCTTAAAGAATACAAATATAATATCGTGCATTACCATGCAATGCAATCCTTACCACGACTAGCATTAAAAAACCTTACCGATAAAACCACTGATATGTTGGCAACAAGTGCTGCCAATAATAACCTTACCACCTTTTTCATTTCAAAATTGGAGAGTGAGATAGAGAGAAATTAAAGAATGAAGTCTACCTGCCTTCTAAAGATTCATTCCTCTGCTGATAAGTGCAAGCATCTAATGAATTATTTTGCAATATTCCTATATATCAAAATCACTCATTCCTGGCTTCTCAAGAACAGTAAGTCAAACTAAAACCACTAAAATGTGAAAAAAAAGAAAAAAAGATTGATATATATTATATATATATATACACATACATAGATTTGTGATACATATAATTTCCACAGGAAACCAAATTGTCACTCTAACACTTTGAAAAATTTCAAGGAAAAAGTTGTAATAACCAGCGATGGGGCTCAGCAGTGATGCATCAACCTTGCACGAAGCTAAAGCAGGCGTTCAGATCTGAAACAAAGTAAACTGGTTAATCAAGACACCAGCTGGGAATAAGTGCACTCCTTCTCTGTCACTACCTGGTGTAAGAAAATTGTTCAGGAGTGCATAAAGCATCTATGGGTTATTATTATGATCTAAATGAACATAAAAACCCATCATAGAACCAAGTCTCTCCCTCTAATTATAAAAAACTGTTCATAAATGCAAAGCATGTTTTCTACGCTTCTAGTTGTGTTAGCAGCTGCAATGGTTTGATCTCAAAGTTGCATGCTTAAGATGCTTGAACAGTGCCTTGACTTATTTTCTTTTCCCCGCAAACTGCAAAAAAAGGAATCTTAATACTAGTCAAATTTAAGAAACAAAACTTTGGAATTTGCTTTCCTAAGCACTAAAAGCACAAACTAATACAGCCATTTTTCTTCTTCCTTCTTTTCTTCCTCTAAGTGTGGGTAAATAGTTATAAAAGCAGCAACTACTCATACTAACTCTGCATTAGATAAAACAGTAAAAAAATCAAAACTATACAAAATCTTTAAAAAATAAATAAAAACAAAAGTACTTCATAAAAGTACAAAACTAAAATCATGAATGCCATAACTTACCATTTATCTTGGGTGTAACAAGTTACGTAGCCCTGCGGAGAACAAAAACAAAACAAATCTGAATAATTCACAGAAAATACAACCAAAAGACAGCAGAAAAAAATATACATACTGTGGAAAAACAACAGAAACTGAGATTTCACTATTTTTGTAATACACTATTAGAATTCTAAGAAAAGGAATAATAAAAAAAATCTATTTTTCAAGGTGTCTCAATATGAAAAAAAAAGTTGCAAACTGAAGTAAGCTTTTCTATACTTTCTGTTACCTTTAAGTAGACATCATTTTTACAGTATGTAATAAAATAAACAGGAACTCTTTACTTTAGGAAAGTGTTAAGTTGATTCCCCTTAAATTGTGAACCTTGATATAAAATTCTCAGTTCAGAGAATAATAAAAATGATGATAAAAAGGCAAACAAGACAAAGCAGAGAAGTGAGACACAAGTAATCTGGAGTTGACACATCTGGAAAGTATATATGTGTGCAACTGTCTCCTCTGTCTTACCTAGAGATTCAAAGAGGTTACATTATCTTTCTTGTTTCATAAGTGAGCTCAATTATGAAGGTATGACTTCAGTTTTACTTATACTCTTTATGGAGTGCAGCTCTTAATGATTTTACTTTAGTTCTAAAATCAAAATAATACAATAAGACAAGTATCCTTTTGTACTTCCATTCAAGTTTGTTTTTCTTTTCAGGCATTTTTTTCCTTTTTACAGGAAAGTCAGCTTGATAATAATTTGGTCAATAACTAGAAACTAACAAAGCAGATTACAGTAAATGTATAACATCAGGAAATTGAAAAATACAAATGATCTAGAAAAGAAAAGAAAATTCTGTACTTATTAATAAAAGCATATGTAAAAACCATAGAGAAACTTTCTTATGGTATACCTTTTTTATCATAACCTCTCTTAACCTGTGGCCATTTGAGTATCTATAGACTACAAGATAAACTTCCTTGTACAGAATTTGTTTGCTAGTCCAGAAAACAAAAGTTAGCCATATGTCGATCTGACCTCTTCTTTTCTAAACATATGGAAAATCATTCAAAGCAATTTTAACAATGCACAAGGTATGACATACTGAAGTATACAGTATTACCCTGTCCTTATATGGTTTAAAGATTATGAGTATTTCTGACTCTTTAGAATTTGATAATGAATTATAAAGGCTTACATAAAAGCCTTATCCTGTGCTTTAATTTGATATCTTGATATGTGTGATATCTTTTACATTATGTTGTTGCCAAAAATCTGCAATCCTTAGTCACTTACATTCTCATAATGAAATTTTGAAAATATTCCAAAAGGGCTCACTTGATTACATTATTAAAAAAAAAAAAATACATTTACGACAGTAATAGCTAAAAAAAATGTATACTGGAGAGTTCCATTTAATAGAATAACCAGTCTTCATTTAAGCAATGGTTAGGGATGCTGCTTTATCATTTCAGATATATATGGGAGGTAGATTATTCCTAAATAATCATAAGAGGTTTTACATTTGTTTCCTTTAACTGCATAGCATCAAATTGACCCCGGAAACAATAGTATCAGAATATCAGTGGGAATTTTTTCCTTCATATATAATATAACACACACTACAATGTGTACATACATCATACATCTGTAATTACATAATCTTACTAATATATTCTCATTTCACATAAATGTTAGCTGATGGAAAATTTTCTAAAATCATTATTCAAACCCAAATGAAAAAAAAAAACACTATACCCTTTAGCAATGAGGAATATTTTCTGCAATATTTCAGAAAAATACAGTAAAATAAAAAAGAAAAGAAGAAATTACTTGATAAATCAATTGAATTTCTATTCGCGAATGTGTGTGAACAATAAATATTTCTCCCAATATTGATTTTCATATTTACTGTATATCAAATAAATTTCTAACAAATCCTATTTGACTTATTCTTTGGCAAAGCCTCTTTCCAAAGTTGCTCTTGCTTTTTTGCATTTTCTTTACATTAATAGAAGTATTCTTGTTTCTTTATGGAAACAAAAGTACATGGTACCACATAGTTGAAGCAATTCTTCAATATCACCCAATCATCGGAGCATAATTTAACCTCTTTGATTCAGATGACGTGACCATCGTGTCATGAAAACATTTGGCTTGAGGGGCGGGTGACATGAACATGCCCTCATGGGAAAATCTGGTAGAGGGCACAGTTGATGCATACTTGCTGTCGTAAGCATTTTGGCTGATGGCTAGGGAGATGGGATAGACTTACCATGAGTGCACAAACCTCATGGAGGGCAATTAGACTGTTTACAAAGGGGCCTTTTGCATTATTCTCATCAATGAGAGTGTGGAATGTAGTTTCTGTAGGCCATGACTGGAAGAGTGCCGGCTCCAGGGAGTATGCCATTTCCATGTTTAGCATGCTACTCCTGGCCACCTTGAATGGTGGAGCATGTTATATTGCAGAAAATTGAATATTACCCCCCCAAAAAAAAAGTTATATATTCTTATTTTCCTGCACTGAGTTATTGACTACCTAGAGGGATGATATGGAGTCTGTGCAAGGAAGAGAGTCTATTACCATCTGGATATGATAATTAAATGACAAACATGGACATTGGAAAATGGCAAAAAGGCTAAAAACCCTAATGTATAAAAAGAGAAAATGACATTGCAAAGGGAGGCATAGAATCTTGCCACCACACACAATTGCTGTGCATGCCTGGCTTACAAGCTGCACACCTGTCAAGAGCAGCCAATCACGTAAGCCTAATGCTTGTATTTCAGGCCACATGACTGCCGTGAAGCAACCAGATCCAAGGAGTTAACACAGCAATATTTTCACTCACATGACCTTTATCTGAACGTACGGGTGACCTTTAAAAAGCTTATGAAAACAATAATCATGTCCAATTATTTCCTTTATCAGCAGAAGAAAGCTTAACAAAAAAACAAACAAATTATCACTCAAGCAACAAGCCTTAAATAAATAAACAAAAATAAAAATAATTTCATATTTCAAGGTGAAGGCAGTGGCTGAATTCACATGAGAACATATTGAAAGAATTGTATTGTAACTTGCTATTTTACACCATTATTATTTGCCTATTGAAATACTGGACTATCAACAATATCACCAAACAAAAGCACATATGGGAGATTCCAATGAGATATGTGCCAAATACATGTGGGCTGAACTATAACAAAAATATCCTGCTATGGAAACTGACACAATCACCACTTTCGGAGCTAATGTGTAACTATTCCAAATAGGGGAAGTGTCTGGCACACTAGTATATGGGGAGACTACAGTATTGTGAGCTTGGGAGGAGGAAAACAATAGAAAACAGTTGGCTAGTGAGACATGGGGAAACTAGAGTGATGTTTGGAATTACCAAAAGTGGCAGACCTGAATGTAGCTGCATATTAAAATAAACATCAAGTGCTGCTACATGCTTTTG
The DNA here is from genome assembly GCF_003789085.1 of Penaeus vannamei. Taxonomy (NCBI): domain Eukaryota; kingdom Metazoa; phylum Arthropoda; class Malacostraca; order Decapoda; family Penaeidae; genus Penaeus; species Penaeus vannamei. The sequence continues at coordinate 153,340 of NW_020870863.1, read as the reverse complement.
ACAGGTTATGTATGGTGAGCATGCCAGGAGACTGTGCTGCTTGATAGTAACTCAGGTCTGCCAATGGGTGAGTCAAAAAATGATCGCTGGGATTCAACTGCTATGCTGGACTTGCCAAAAATAAAAGCTCAAACAAAATGGCTCTTAGAAAAGCACAGACACCTCATTACCTTCACCAACCTCCCATAATTATCTGTAGAAATCTTAAGCTTCAAACTGGCGCCACTGTTTACTGCAAGGAAATGGTGATTATGCTCCCTTTCAAGAAATATAAGCAACAATTTAAATGTCTTAAAAAAAGGGAAACAAAAACTTTACAGTATCACATACTCAATTCTAAGAGGAAAGTTGCATGTAATATGTAGACTCTCTAGAGTAATGTGGAATCATAATCCAATCAGTTAACATATCTACCTTATGATATTTCAAAGTATGTACATCTAGATCAAATAAATGCAACAAATGTAAATGTAAGAGAAGAAACTTACTTTTTACTCATGTTCTGTAAACAAGCATATTTTGTGTGCACAGAGAACACATTGCCTTTGACCCTTGTTATTCAAAACTAAACATATCCCTCATCCAAACTGAAATACAACCTCCCTTCATGTCAGGGCAAAATTTGTAATGACAGCATATTCTCGGTGCTCTCACAAGATTTGTGAATTACCCAACATTCAGCATTTAGTCCACTAGCCTGTTTTACACAGAAATATCTACAACTTATTTGTTATTTTCCAAACATAATAAAACTACCATTTTCAACAATTAACCTGAAGCTGCTGAGGATGGCATGTATGTATATGCAATGTCCACAGCAAGTTTAATCTCTTAACTGTCTTTACACATAAAAGGCTCCACAAGTATTAAATCACCAATGAACCAAATATATGTACTTTCTGTTTCAACTGTTTACCCTTTTCCTTAGCAATATTTTCTGGAATTCTATGTTGTTACTAATATCAGTAACATGATAATAATTACAATATCTATAATAATAATAACACATTCCATATTGATAAAAAAGGGCATTTGTGGCAAAGCACTTATGGGGCCATCTACGTGCAAAGACTTTTCACAAAATAATATTACAGTGAACTCAACATTTTCCTGGTGATGTGGGATTAAGCTTGTGAAAAATCACATATAACATTTCATTCTCTCTCTCTCTTATACCTGGAGCATTTTCTCATGCATATCTGCATCTAGAAAAAAGTTACATAATTTCACCCTATCAATTTCAGCCTTTTTTCATTTAGCTCTAAACTACATCTGTATCCAAACATCTTAGTGATCCTGCATTCAAATCTTTAAAAAATGTGAAAAAATACTAAATTTCTTTAAGGGGATCATTTCCTTTTTTCTTTTTTTTTCTTGCCAATTTTGATGACAATTTTGATGAAACTCACACCCTAACCTAAGGTTTGCCTTTTCAAAATAGTTTGTGCATATATCAAACTAACTATATATGATGACAACATAAAGAAAAGAAAATACTCCATATGAATATATCTAATCATTACATCTCAATTGCTGATTTTCTAAGGTAAAGTGAAAAAAAATAATATTTCGGTCAACACTGAAAAGGGCTGTTACCACATAAAAAATAATGGTTGGGCCTTGAAATTTTCAGGGGAGAATCGGAGGCCCTGAAACTCCTTGAAAATGCATTCAACGATTTAGGCAAGAAGGCTGATTTTGGCAAAAAAATTGGGAGACGATCCCCTTAAGAGAGAAAACTCTTTAAAAACACAAATGGAAAGAAAAATATACTTTGGGATTCCCAGGCAAAAATCTGAGAAAGAATTCCTGGTATGACTTGAAGAACTGTCAAATAAACTACTTTTCTGTACTTTAAATTCAAAATAATTACTGAAGAAGAAGAAGAAGAAGAAATAAAAATATGAAGAAAAAGAAGACGGAGAAGGATGGGTAAAACCGAAATAAGAAAATACATAAGAAGGAAAAAAAAGTAACTGCTGAGCTTGAATGTAAAATAGCAGAGAAATAGAGTAAGAGTAAAAGTGTCAGAAGCAATAAGAAAGATAAAGTGGGAATGGGTATGACAGAGTATAAAATTAAGTCTGTGAGACAGACAGTAACAATGAGCATGATAAAAAGTGGGAGAGACAAAGACAAAGAAAGAGAATACGTGTAAGAGTGAGAGTAAGAGTACGAGACATTATGTGTGAGAGTTTGAATCAGAATGACAGAAAAAAGTCAGTGATAGTGAGAGTAAATGAGAATTAGTGTAAGTTCTAAAAATGAATATATGCTCTCTTACTTTTTCTTAGTTTTGGGTGATGTTGACTGGAATACTGAAGAGGCTGACATGAGATTTTCTATGTACTGTCCCAAGACCTGGTTTTCCGACCGCAGTTTCAGATTCTCCTCCTTAACACTATCCACTCGCTGGGAGAGATCTGAAAGATGGTTTCCTTAGCTAGCATATATAATGTAGATATTTCAGGAGGTTATCAATCTATAATAACCATTTATTAAATGAAACACTGAATCAATGATGACAATTATCATTATGCACTATCAATTCTAACTGGAAAATTTCAGCTAAAAGGCTTAATCCAAAAATATTTCATTAAATTAATAAATAATAAATTAATAAAAGTTATTGTCTCTTACATGAGCAAAGTAAGAAGAAACCCGTACCAAATTTTCAAATAGGGCCCCCATACAAAGAATTACATTTAACAATTTGGAAATACAACAACAAAAGTAGAGGTGCCACCGTTTGGAGATTTTGACTAGAGAGGGCCTTCTTTCTAACTCTTACAAAGTGGATAATCAGGGTACCTCTTGTTGTCTAAACCCTTTCCAATGAAGGCCAAGGAATTTGGTAGCTACAGCCTTGTTTCCTTAAGGACTCTCATATATAATTGTTATATTTCTCAATAGTTGCTTTTACTACAAAAGAGGGTGAGGAAGGGGAAGAGGTAACACAACAGCAACAAAAAAATATAATCTATGCTTGGAAGGATGATTAAGATCATGTAGGTTCATGAATTTAAATCAATTAATGAGACTTCTATGATGTCCCATAAACTGCTACTTTATTTTCATGCAGAGATTTCAAGTTCTCATCCTTCCTTTGAAGACTTTACAAGTACTTTGCCCATTATTTTCTGAAATGAATCTATATCCTAATAGCATTTTTCACACAGCCTGAGACAGCTCATCGCTCTACTTACCATCAAGTGTGTTCTGCAGCTCCAGAACCTGTGATATGAGTCGTGCTTTCTCTTCCTGTTCATCTGGTGACATGTCTGGCTCTAAACCTGAAAATATTATTTCTCTGATGCTACGTAATATACTTTATCAAATATGACCCTCATGTTTAAATATGGTGAATAATTCAGTAAATGGTTTTCCCTCAGTGTGTGACATATAAATTAGCTCTTAAAACTGATAGATGTAACTATTGTATCGCCTGAAATCAAAGTATATGCCTTTCAATATTCATGGTACTGAGAACAAGAAAAGTAATATTATAAAATTGCTACTATTATTAGGGCTATTTGATTACCAGTTATAATATTAACACTAATACTAACAATGATACCAAGCAAAAAATTAAAAAATAAAAATAATGATAACGATAAAAAAACGTCTGATATCAAGGAACTTAGAGAGAAAATTGTTATTGTATACATAATGTATACAACAAACAACCCCATGACTATTACCAAGAAGCCCAGATTAAAGAACTATGTATTTTACTCCAAAACAAAAGTAAAGGAACATACTATTGTGCAGGGGACTGTTGGACCCATTGGTATAGGCTGAAGGGATTGACTCTAGGCTCTGGCCACGGGTCGAGTCTGAAATCTCTGATGCTGCAGTGCGGTCATCATCCAGTACCACTGTCAAAGGCACACATAACAGTCTTACAATGATTTATCAAAAACTTCAAGTATTGGCTAGTATCTTTGATTCTTATTATATGAGGTATTGGCATCAGGCCATATGTATGTATTCAAATATATTATACCTTTAAATAGATTGATTTCAAATTATATCAATATCACCAGGCTGGTATGATGATATCTGTAATTCTAGTGTACCTATATGCATAACCCATTACAAACTTTCAAAGAATTCAATTACACTTACATTACTGTTTTTATTATAATGGTTAAACTACATAAAATATACCTCCACTTCAATACATCTAAATACTACCAAGCATCTTTCAACTACCTGATGGGTCATCATCCACCAGAGGTATGCTGTTGTCATCCTGGTAACTTGAAATGCTGCTCATCTTGCTCTGAAACAAAAAGGCATTTTTAGTAACCATGCATGAGGTATAAAAACAATCTATTACTACAAGTCCATATGTTTTCAAACAGATTACAGTAGGTAAAGTGGGCTGCTACCTTGTGATATAAGCAAAGAAGTTTAGTGGTTGCACAACTACTAATGATAAGTAGTTTATATTCCCATTTTGCAAAATAACGACAAAATAAATTCATTCAAAAAATCAAATAATAAGAGGACAAACCTTGGTTCTAATACCTAAAAAAAATATTCAGGTAGCACACACTCTATTTCAGGCAATACTACTAAAAGACAGCCAGGCTTTCTTCAATAACAAATCATGACTGACTGTACTGATGTACTGTACAGAAAACTCTGAGTGATACCCTATATCAGGTGGTGTGTGGAAAGTACTGTATACTGATAAATCTTCATCTCAACTTCTCTTATGCAGATAAATGTCAATTACACTATACATTACAAGGTGTCCCATTTGCAACTAATATGCGAAGGGGGTGGGGTGAATCATAAATAGGATGCATTGATATCTTATATTAAGCAAGGTCACACAGGCCATGTAATTGAATTCTTGAGTGACTAGGCATTTTTGGAACCATCTAATTTTAAGAAAAAAAGAAAAAAAAGAAGAAAAAGAAGAAGAAGAAGAAGAAAAAACAGTGGATGGTGCAGGTATACATGCACTCCCATCATAACAGATTAAGATGTTAGCATATTGAATACGATCAGCTTATCATACAGTAGTGACTAAAGGGAAGCTTTAGAAAGTTCATTGATTGTTTCTTTAATCTTTTTATATGCTTGTAATAAACCTCTTGGGTTTTACATTAACCTTTCCTGCTCCATTAGCCACTAAAGTCCACTTAACCACATTTTGAGCATGATCCTACATTAATCTTTATGGCAAGGAGGCACTTAGGAAGGCGAAATTGAAGGCGATATTCTTGTAGAGGACAAATATCACCACAAATAAAGTAAAAAGATTGTGGAAAGTACTGATCTCAGCCTAAGTCCGCTAGATCCTCACAAGTTTCAGCTCTAGCTTGCCATTTATATGAGGTGAAGACAATGTTTCCCGGGGAGTGTTGGGGCAGAGCCTCCCTTTCAACCCTCCCCTGGGGTTGTGCCCAGAGGGCACACCTAATCACAGCAATTTAGATTGTTGAATAAAGTCTGTGATGAGGAGTTGGGGACTTAGTCTTTGATGAGTGCATCAGTACTGTAAAGAATTACTTAATATTATTTGCCACTTCTGAGCCTTCAAAACTGGCTGCTTGTTTCCATGTATCTTTTGCTGCTGCGAACGAGATCTGTGTAGAGGCAACTAGTACGACTGACACTGCCTGGCAAGCTACCTACAACCACACCCACCACACCATACTCATACCCCCTGTAGCCCCTCCACTTCCTGAGTCCCTCCAGTTCCTCTCTCTCTTGTGCCTAGGATGTAATGTATGTAAATATATCAATTCTGATACTGCATGTCAAATTCCATTCAACCAAACCTCCTATACTTTCCTCTGCATATGATATTCATCATCATCATCAAGGACCTATTACAAAAGGCATCAAGATGGGACTCCAAGGCACAAGATAATGTGCAGGTTTCACTACCATATAGCAAAACTGGCATTATCAGGGCCTTGAAAACACGTAGCTTGGTCCTTCTGCGAAAGTACCGGCATCTCAAAATACTCTTGTCAAGAGAGTTCATGACCCCTGCTGCCAGGCCAATCACAAAGGCACTCTACAATGACTCAAAGCGCAAGGATACAATCCAGATTGCTCGGGCCTTTAGTGTCTCAGTAGGTGGTCTCTGATGCGTCTCAGAAGGATGTGAGTGAGAACCTTGCCTGGTATACTGAGCAGTGTAATGCCTCGGTGATTACTGCTGTCCCTTCGGTCCCCCTTCCAGAGAGGGATGACCACACCCCTCAACAGGGCAGGAGGAATTGTAACGGACCGGAAGATGGCAGCCAGGACAGCATGCGACCCTTGCACCATAGGTTCACCACCAGCCTTTTAACAGTTCAGCTGGTACACCACTGATACCTACTGCTTTACCACTCTTCACCTTGGAGATTACCCCCATAACTTCAGTTAGGGAGGGTGGATCCTCACTGATGGATGGGTTTGGCAATGGAATCTCAACATTCCCCACATCCAAGTTAACTGTTGGTGGGTCAACCTGGTACAAATGCTCAAAATACTCAGCCCAACATTCCTGCACCGCAACAAGATCTAAGACAATCTGGCCACTTAATAAGCGAATTGCTGTCATCTGTGAAGAGGGCTTGGAGTTCAGCTTTCTCAGGGCTTGGTATGCAGGATGACGGTCATTTACT
>NW_020870863.1:134202-139202 GCF_003789085.1 Penaeus vannamei | reverse complement strand
ACAGAACACCATGAACTTTCAGATGCTAGGCCGGGAGACTCACCAGGCTTGAGAGCCTTGAAGTGCTGGGACATGAGGCCCTGGGACTCGAACCTGAGCACGAGTTCGATGCGCCCGAAGTCGTCCGGACGCGACACGGGCGAGAAGTAGCGCTCCTGCTCCTTGCCTTTGAAGGTCACGCGAACCTGTTGGGTTGAGGAGCGAGTGTGCAGTCACTTCGGTAAAATGGCAGATCAATTTTTTTTTTTTTAGCCAAGATTATTCGCTTTCTCTCTCTCTCTCTCTCTCTCTCTCTCTCTCTCTCTCTCTCTCTCTCTCTCTCTCTCTCTCTCTCTCTCTCTCTCTCTCTCTCTCTCTCTCTCTCTCTCTCTCTCTCTCTCTCTCTCTCTCTCTCTCTCTCTCTCTCTCTCTCTCTCTCTCTCTCTCTCTCTCTCTCTCTCTCTCTCTCTCTCTCTCTCTCTCTCTCTCTCTCTCTCTCTCTCTCTCTTTTCTCTTTTTTTTTCTCTCTCTTTTCTCTCTCTTCTCTCTCTTCTTTTCAATAGGCATGATTTTACTAAGATATTTTGAAAAAAAAGCATGGGTTTATAGTACCTAATTCTGAGACATCTTATCACGAAAAACGCTTCCTCGCCTGTCAGTCTTCCTCCCCACCCCTCTCTCTTTCCCTCTCCTCTTCCTTTCCTCCCCCACTTCATCCGTCAGCATCTACGGTTAATGAAAAGAACACTCCCACTGAAGCATGGCGTTTCCCTGTTCCCTGAAGTCACTCACCTTCACGTACTGGCCGGTGAAGCAACCTGTGTGATCCGTGGGTTTCGGGAGAGCGAAGTCAAAGGAAGACATCTTATCGCTGACTGGGTTCTGGCTCTTCAGTGTCAGCAGCGTCCAAGTGTCAGGGTTCAGGGCAGGTTCGTGTTCCTCCCCGTCGTCTGTCTTGAGGACCTGGGTGATGAGGATAGCGATGAGGATAGCGTTGGTGGGTGCCGTCTCTTTTCGTCTTGGGTTTAGGTTGGTGCGCAGATCAGTCGATCGGGTTTTCAAAGCTTTTTTTTTTTTTTTTTTTTTTGATGGGTATTTTACGAGTGACTATCTCTCTAGCTCTCTCTCTCTCTCTCTCTCTCTCTCTCCTCTTCCTCTCTCTCTCTCTTTCTCCCTCCCCCCCGTCCTTTCTCTCTTTTTCGACCTATATCTTTTTTTCTCTCTCCTTCTGTCTCTCTCTAAGCCTCTATCTCATCTTCTCCTTCTTCCCTTTTTTTCTCCTCTCCCACTCTTATTCCTGTTCGTTTTCCCACCCATTACTTTCTCCTCTCCTTCCTTCATTTTCTGCCTCTCCTTCTCCTCTTTCTCATTTTCGCTTTTGTTTCCTGTCTTCTTATGTCTCTCCGCATCGTTAATAAATAAGAGAAAAGTTGCATCATTGCCACATGTAATAGCATTAAAGATATATATAATATATAAGATGACCGATGATAAAGGATAATAATATTAATGAAAATAATGATAATCATGATAATGATAATGATAATAATAGTAATGATAATGATAGTAATGATAATAATAATTACAATGATGATGATAATGATAATGATAATAATGATAACAATGATAATACTATTACGATAATAGTGAAGATAATAGAGATGGTAATATGCCATCATGATGATGATGATACTGAAAAAATAGTAGATAATAGACAATCCAACGTTTTATATCACCAAAACACACCATATAAGAATGACGATGATAAAAAAATAATAAATAATAAAGATAAAAATAAATATAATAAAAAAATAGATAATAAAAATAAAAAATAAAAAAAAAAAAAAAAATACAAAATAATAAAAAGAATAATAAAAAAATAAAAAATAAGAAAATAAAATGATAAAAAATAAATAATAAAATGAATAATAAAAAAAAGTAAAAAATTAAAAATGAATAATAAAAAACTAAAAATAATAAATAAATGATAAAAAGATAAAGACAAATCTAAGCCCTTTCAAAGCAGGATGGTCCCCGCTTGCCTTGCCGTTGGCCGCCGGAGCACACGTGTTGAAGGGGTTGTCGAAGTCCGTGTCCTGGAACGGGTGCTTCGCCTCGCCCTTCTCCTCGGCCACGACGTCTTCTAGAAGCTCCTCGGCCAGCTTCTTGCGCTCCTCGATGCTCATTTTCTTGATCTCGTGGTGGATGGCTCGCTCGTTCGGTTTCTGGTCCCTAATGGTTTCAGGTACACTATTTATATTTGTGTATGTTGTATATATATATATATTATATATATATATATATATATATATATATAATATATATATATGATAATATATATATATATATATATATATATATATATAATATATATATATATATATATATATATATATATATATATATATATATATATATATATATATATATATAAACACACAAATAGTATGAAAGATACATAATTTTATTCGCTTAGTACTGCAAAAATCTTCAGAAAAAAACTAAATATTTTGAAATAACACCTCCTCACACTGGAATTTAAACATAAACCTTAGAACATTATCAAGAAAAAATTGACCTTGGTTGCCGAAAGAAAAAAAAAGATACATTTTATCTCTCTGATAAGCAGCGAAGGCACTTGTCCTCACCAGATGTCGAGCACGCCTAGCCCCTCAAGCACTGTCTTTCCCACTAACTGCCTTGTGACCTCGTTTGACACCGCCATGACCCAGCCCGCTTTGCCGTCCCGCAGCAGCCGTTCCAAGCCAAGGTCAGTCTACCAGAAAGAGAGGAAAAAGTTAAAAAATCATCTTTTTCTCTGTTTCTAAACTAAGGAAATAGTCTTGAATATCACAACGAAGCAATATTAATGATAATGTGATAGTGATTTTTTAGCTTTGTTTATACTACTAACTTTCAATGACTATTCACATGCACAAATAAAAAAGGTCAGAAAATCGAAGTTCCTAGTATTTTTTCTTTCTGTTTCTATTTGTCCTAATAGACTTATGCACTTGCCTTGTACCCAGAGCCCCCGCAGGCGTGAAGCATCTTATCGCCAACTTTGGACACGTTCTTGGCAGCAATGAACTTTGCTTGGAATAACCAGTGTGCAAACACTGACCTGGAATGTGTGTACATATATTAAATCCTCTGGCGTACCGGTACGTTTGCCGCCATTCGATTTCTTAAAAAGCTCAACATGTAAATGTGTATTGTTGTTATGTGTATGTGTATGTATGTTTATGTGTGTGTTTACATGTGTATACGTACGTGTGCGTGTGTGTGTGTGTGTGTGTGTGTGTGTGTGTGTGTGTGTGTGTGTGTGTATGCTTGCACTCATCAGAGCCAAAGATTATAACAAACGCTCCTTTTCCATAGCATAATCTAACTCACAGAAGGAGAAGCGTGATTTGCGCCAGATTCGCGCACGAATCGCGCGGTCGCTCACCTGCGGTCGGTGTCAACTCGCTCCCGAGTTTCCCAGTCTCCGTTGTTGGTGGCGTTGTCGAGAGCTTGCGCCAGACTGAACAGAAACATTCGTGACGAATTCGTGTGACTCATGCACTCGCCAAAGTAATCCTGGAAGATACCTTAGCTATATAGATCATCCCAAGCACGAGTCGTTTTACACAGGTAACGACGACCCAGATACTCACGTAACGTGTGGTGAAAATACTCACCTGGATGGTTGGGTAATCGCATACCCGCATACCCACGTCAGCGTGTGCTTTGCGGGTCACGTGTCTTTTGGCCACATCCATGCACGCCAGGGAGATTCCGTTCCACACTGACGTCGAATTCAGGGAGAAGATGGGAGCCACGCACTCGTCGTTGCTCTGAGAAAACGAGGTCTTTGGAATCCGATACGACTTTTATTATAAAAACGCGCCATTTTTAAAGAATGAGAGCTAATATAGATTGAAAACTCGTTCAACACATGAATGGTAGAGGCTTCCACTGACTCATTCAAGCGTGGAAACATCAAAGTTTAGGACTTTTATCGATCCTGCGAGGAAGAAACGCACATTAAACTGGTGATATTGAGAGAAGAGAGAGAGAGAGAGAGAGAGAGAGAGAGAGAGAGAGAGAGAGAGAGAGAGAGAGAGAGAGAGAGAGAGAGAGAAGAGAGAGAGAGAGAGAGGAGAAGAAGGAAGGGGAAAAGAAGGTGAGAGAGAAAGAAATAGAGTGAATAGAGAGAGATGAAAAGGAAGAGAAGGAGAGAAAACATGTGTAACGAAGATTTCCACTGACCTTCCGGCCATCTCCGGGAGAGCCAATCATCCTTTCCATGGAGAACTTGCCCTCGATGATGAGCGGGCCGGACATGTTGCCGTGCATGCCCAGGGCGTCCCAGTCGTCGGTGTTGGCTCGGATCTCGTCCTGGAGAAGTAAGACCTCACAAGTTACAAAATAAGTATATCTGACGTGGAAAGCTATTTGCAGACAAATTTACCGTCCTGTGCAATGACCGATAATGATTTATATGATTTTATCCTTCTATTCCTGCAGTATTTTTGCCAGACGCTCAATATTTACACAGCCTCGACATCTCTTCTCGTCACCAGAACCCACCTTGTAGACCAGGAAGCAAGACAGGTTGGAGAAGTCTCCCCCGAAGTCAGGACTCACGGTCTGGATGGTGTACCAGTCCGCTTGGCCGCTGCTGGTCGCCCACGAGCCGTACTTGAAGAGCCGCACCATGTTCTCGTCCAGGACCTTCACCTTCGAGGACAGTGGGTACCAGAAGTGGCCCCCTGGGAGAGGAGGAGAAAGGTGCGGGAGACACGTGTTGTTGGTTTTAATTTTGTGATTTTTTCAAGAGACAAAACACTTTCAAATTGATGTCTTGTAATTGATAGTCATATCACTGCCTGCAAATATCCTGTACATTAAACGGAAACGGAAACAAGGAATTTCCGAACTTTACAAACAAAATGTTAATAGCAAACACTGAGAAGTAGCATCGGCGACACGTACCAGTTGCTGGATCAGAATAGGAGAGAGTTCCTACCAGCTTG
>NW_020870863.1:119202-131702 GCF_003789085.1 Penaeus vannamei | reverse complement strand
AACAAAATAGCCGAATTTCTTCACAGAGGGAAAGCAATATTTTTTACAGGAACTGAATTGCGTTAGCCATGTGTCATTACTAATAAACGTGAAACATGCAATGGACATTAAGTCTTTAGTATCAATCTAAGCTGATGAAATAATGCACGCTCTAGACTGCCTGAGGCGATGCACATTTCTCTCAGAAGCTCAAGTAGTTTCTGTCGCCTCTGAGGGTGTGGGTTGAGATGCACATATAAACAGTAAATAAATTTAAAAAAAAGGTGGATGTGTTTGTGTATTCGCGCGTGCGTATGTATGAATGTATCTATGCATGTGTACCCCTATAAATGTATCTATGCATGTGTACCCCTATAAATGTATCTATGCATGTGTACCCCTATAAATGTATCTATGCATGTGTACCCCTATAAATGTATCTATGCATGTGTACCCCTATGTGTGTATGTATCTATGCATGTGTACCCCTATAAACGTATCTATGTGTACCCCTATAAATGCTATGCATGTGGTATCTATGCATGTGTACCCCTATAAATGTATCTATGCATGTGTACCCCTCTATGCATGTGTACCCCTATAAACGTATCTATGCATGTACCCCTATGTATCTATGCCTGTGTACCCCTATAAATGCATCTATGCATGCATCTATGCATGATGTATCTATGCATGTGTACCCCTATAAATGTATCTATGCATGTGTACCCTATAAATATATCTATGCCTGTGTACCCCTATAAATGTATCTATGCATGTGTATCTATGCATGTGTACCCCATGCATCTATGCATGTGTACCCCTATAAATGTATCTATGCATGTGTACCCCTATAAACGTATCTATGCATGTGTACCCCTATAAATATATCTATGCATGTGTACCCCTATAAACGTATCTATGCACGTGTACCCCTATAAACGTATCTATGCACGTGTACCCCTATAAACGTATCTATGCATGTGTATAAACGTATCTATGCATGTGTACCCCTATAAACGTATCTATGCACGTGTACCCGTATAGTTGGCTGTTAGAGCACCTGTAGCATCAAACACCACATGACCAGCAGCCCCCTTAAGGTCCCGTCGGAGGCCCACTGGAACCCAGCTAATAGACGTCCAAAGAGGATATGTCCATCATTGGTTGCATTCATCCTCTGTTGCACCTGCCGCGCCCTCTCTCTCTCTCTCCTTGCATTGCCGTATGCATTAGTCATGCACACGATCTGCAAGACTCAATGATCAGTCTTGTTGTGTGGATATTTCGGAAGACGAACTCCATGTGAATAAGATAATTATTCACCGTGTACATAGATGGTATTTAATGAATATTTTCACAAACGGACGAGTAAGTGAATTTCTGACGGGAAATGCATCGTCATTTCTCGAGTTTCTGGCAACTTCAGGTCTTGATAGTGAAAGCGTGATGAAAATTAGAGTAACGTGAGCGAGACAAATTAAACAAAATATGAATAAAAATAACGTCAGACTATCCGCAGCCTAATTTATCTTATACAAATATGCCATTCTATTATCACATATTCCCGCTGTTAAATCCATTCGTCAAAGCTCCTGTATAAGTGCTTATAACATATTAACGTTAATTATATTCGATCATTGATAATATTATGGGGATGAAACTAATGAAAGAAAGCATATTCTAAGCTCATTCAACAGATAGAAACGTATCATGTAGTAATAAAAGTTTTTTTTTCTTTTTTTGCTAGGGAATATAGTCTAATCACGCGAACACCAGCTCTGGGAAAGATGTCGAGAATCATCCTTTATGGCTGCTGATGCCTCCTTCCCATTCACTCTAGATAACTGGGACATTTATGTAAGGAAATTCTATCTACGACAATATTAACTCTATTTTTCCTCAAAAATAACTGAAATAAAATACCTGACAAAATCGGAATGCGACACTGCCGTTAAGTCCTTGTTGTGAAACGCTCTTTACAGTGTCATTTCGAAATTTTGTCTCTATAAATGTCATGTCTCTTAGCTGTGGATCCACTTCCTTTTAGTATTGGATCTATTTTTAGAGATGTCTGAATGCATGTCATATCTTGGCAAGCCTTTTGGTGCAGATGTGGTTGATCAGAATAAATGCCTATCATAAGTATAATTTTTTATTGTTTTTTTTCATTGGTCTCGATAATAAGCTTGTCATTTTTTTCTCACAATGTAAGGCTATTTGTTGATGATTTTTGAACGTTAATATGGTAATAAGAAAACCATATCAACCTCATTTTTTCTAGTAATTTGATGCGAAACGTTCCACACCTTATTTATTTTGTTAACAGGCTCTGCCAGAATGTGCTAAAAAGGCATAAGATACACAGCAACAGGATTTACTCGCAATCTATGAAATACAAGGAGGGTGCACATCTCGGCAAGGACATCGCCTAAACTGCAAGTGAATATAACTTAAAAGAGAAGAATTTCCAAGACTTGATGACAGAATGTTAGCCAACTGCAGTAACCATATGAACATGAAATAAACATAACCTTCACGATCGACATTTCTGTTCCTAATACGTTACAATGAAGCAAATATTTGAGAAAATTCTCTCGGAGACGGACAGGAAAAATAAAAGTCTGAGGAATGTCATGGACATACGCAATAAACAGGGTGTGTAAGAGAGGCGTCCCCACCGCCGCGCAATAGTAAACAAGAGGCTGCAAAGATATGATTGAATACTATCGATCATTTTACGGATTTGTTATATACTATTTCATTTTGAGAAATATAAAAGGGTATGTAAACAAAATGAACTTATTTCACTCATGCAAAAAAATAGGTGGAATATAATTACTAAAGGTATAGAAACGACTTAATGTTGAACATATACCTTCAAAATTTATTTGTAAATAGTAACTCCAAAGAGCTGACACAAAGATAATTTTCAGTATGAAGTTACAGCCAACGACACACCACCGTCAGCTCCACCACATCTCCCTCTAAGGACACTGAATGGCAATACGAAGAAAATGGGTTACTGAGGTCGGGCATCAGAAATGGGTGGGACAAAGTGGGCAAGGGAGCGCGGTTACCTTCTAGCCCTGACTGAGGCTCAAGGACCTGTTTTCCAATGGCCTCGGGCGATGCCTTACGGTACGCTGGGAATTTATGTTGGTGCCGTTTCCCTGTTTATGCTATTTCTTTCGTCGGTATTGAGGTCTAAACAAAGAGGTGGTCACGAGAGAGAATTTTATTTGAAGGCGTGTCTTTATAGAATCTATTTAGCGACGTCGGTATTATTCAGAGTAAATGCTGTCGTGTGTTCTAAAATTTGGAGAGTTATCACTAAGAAGCAGCACCTGATCAGTACCCAGAGGTAGTAGGGGCGTAAACAAATATTACTACCAATTAAAATTCTTAACATATATATATATATATATATTATATATATATATATATATATACATATATGTATATGTACAGTTGCAGAATTATATTTCAATACACTTGCTGGGTCCAACTTCTGTACATCTGGCAAGCAATCGAAGTAAATATAGCGTACATACCATTTTTTTGTGAATGAAGCTAAAACCCTATGTAGTTTGTAACAAAGAGTGTGATTGGTCGGATACAAATAGCCAAATAGCGCATCAATGAATATTTTTGGAAATTAAGTAAGCCATTTGATATTCTCTTTCTTCAAATAAGTTATATCAAGAAATGAAATTTTAGTTATACGTGACTTTGTAGTGGGATATCCCTCAAATGCGATATCCTGGAATTGTTTGTTTATCGAAAGAGCAACACCTATGGTGGGGAGGCAGCATTTCCCCTTTCTTTCAGCATTAGAAGTATTAGTTATAGCTGCATATTTCTTGAATCCCGATCATGTTTTATGCTTTAGTCATCTATGTATGGCAACTACATCTGCTAAAAGTATCTGTAAAATCACTCAGACCTTTGTAAATACTTATGGTCGCTGCACCATCTGGTGGCGACTAATCGAACTAATGAAGTGATTGATTTTTTTTTCTTTTTTTTGCCAGCACCAAATACTTATTTGAACAAACAGAAACCATGCTACATTGTGCTCTCTAATATAGAACATGAAAAAAACACAAAATCGCCGTGAGGCTACAGTGAATATATACATGCGTTATTTTTTTGTTTGTGTGTGTGTGTGCTTATATATATATATATATATATATATATATATATATATATATATATATATATATATACATATATATACATGCCACACACACGCGCGCGCGCACACACACACACACACACACACACACATATATATATATGTGTGTGTGTGTGTGTGTGTGTGTGTGTGTGTGTGTATGTGTGTGTGTGTGTGTGTAAATATAGATATGTATACATATATATATGCATATACATAAATACATCCACACATACACATACATGTATATTTATATATGTACATATATGTATGTATATATATGTATGCATGCATGTATATATGTATATATAATATATGTATCTATATATACATGTATGTATGTGTATATATTTGTATACACACACACGCGCATAGACATATATGTGTATGTTACATTCTTTTAGCATAAACCAAAGTATAAACTACCAATATAAATTATATGCGTATAACCTCAGCCAACTCTTTGCCTCTCGACTTCCGTCAGAAATACTTACGGGAATCTCACAACCCGTCTTTAAAACGACCAAACAATTCTAGAGACACACAAAAAAAGACAAATTTCAGCGACTGCGCACCTTATTCCAAGTTGTCGCCGAAAGGAGCCACGTCAGAGACCAGAAACGCGCGACAACAGCTGAGAGGATCTTTTCGCTCCTGCCTCTAGCACGGCGGGACACCGACTGCAGTCCGGCGGCGGCTTCCCTTATGAAGGCACTTGTAATTACCGAAGTATATTCTTTTACATTTTTTTTTTTCTTTTGAGGAACGGGATTATATCTTCCGTCTGTATAGAATTTAGGGATATGATAGATCTTTGCTTATGAGAGCGTCCGCTGCATTTTCTCGGAATTCTTAAAAGAAGTAATTGTGGCAACTCTCTCCGTGGTAGGCTACCCTGCCCTATGTACTGGTGCTTATACCGTATATAATTATTCGATCTATATAATCCTGCTGCTGTAATACTGTGTAAACAATCCTATAAACGAACCATATAAAATGAAAATATCGGGAAATATTTATACACTGAAAATTACTCATGTCATACAATATTAAATCATATCATATATTACAATGTTGAATATCACTTATTCCAAATGACATTTACTAACAATATTATAATATCAAATCGTACATATGTCAATGATGTTCCTTCCTTACATGGATTTTTTTTTTATATAATTTGTTTATCATTTAAGAATATAGCAAACAAGATAGGGAGAGAGGGGATAGATACAAAGACATGGACTCAGGTCAGAAATAATAGATTTGAATAACTTGTAGAGGGTGATACTATCATGTCCGCAGTCCAGTTAGATTTAGTACAAAGATTGTGAATATATATAATACTCAGAAAGAAAAATAGTTTACACTACGCAAGATTGTTATTAAATAGAAACAAAGAACTGTTCAAGAGTTCAACGTAAAATAATGAAAACAGAAAAGTATAGAGGAGTAAAAGCCGAAAACAGGAAGTGAAGCGCTGATCCCTCGGCGATTCTGAATCTCGAAGCCTCTTTGTACCGACCTGGTGCTACGAAAGCCCCCTGTATGTACTGCGACCGAGGCTGGTACACACACACACACACACACACACACACACATATATATATATATATATATATATATATATATATATATATATATATATATATATATATTATATATGTGTGTGTGTGTGTGTGTGTGCCTGTGTTGCGTACATTCATACATACATGCACACACACACACACACACACACACACACACACACACACAACACACATATATATATATATTATGTGTGTGTGTGTGTGTGTGTGTGTGTGTGTGTGTGTGTGTATACATATACATATATACAACGTTCACCTGCATGTCGTACAATGATGTCACCCCCTCCCATTCGAGTAGCTATGCGAGCGCGGATTCTCATAATTGTTATTTTAGTCTCTAAGAGCAATGAGAAAGTAATATGTTAATGAAGTGTCCTCTCTCTCTCTCTCTCTCTCTCTCTCTCTCTCTCTCTCTCTCTCTCTCTCTCTCTCTCTCTCTCTCTCTCTCTCTCTCTCTCTCTCTCTCTCTTGTTTATGGTTGTTTATGGAAGTGGAGATACAAGCATGAGTATGTGTATTACAGACAGAACTTAGAAATATTGTTCACACTGACCAAACATGAAATTGCTTTTACTTTATTATTCTCATTAACTTATTGTGAATCCTATGGTCAGTTACTGTATGTAACTGTGTTACGAAATTCTAATATGCGTTTATTATTGTTACTTATTCTGAATGATATGCGCAATTACTACAAATGAAGAACTTAATCACATTCATAACTGTACTTATACCCGGGTTAATGCGTGTATATGACGAAAAAAACAAATAAACAAGAACCCACTTAATTTACAGCCTTTATCAATGACAACTTTTATTAATGAACGCAGACATCGACATTTAAAAGAAAAAGTTCACCGCGACACTGAGATTTCAAAGAAACTTGTGTCTCTGAAATTCTCGCCCGAGCTGCTTGTCACGTGACACAGGACGTAACTCACAGCGCGGTTTTCAGAGAGGAAGAAACACACATGGGCACTTGGATATATTCTAATTCACATTGGCCGTTTAAAAGGTTTATTGATGTGCACTTGTCAGATTTGATGTATTATTCTGATTCACTTGATTATTGTAAATGATTAACTTATTCTAATTCATAGTGTAATTACACCTGTTTTTTTTTTTTTTTGTGTGTGTGTGTGTGTGTGTAAGGCCACAGCATTTTTTTTCTTGAATAGCGGGCCAGTCGACATTTATTTTCAGGAAAAGGGAAAAAATGAAAATCCCGAATCTTTTTTAGTTTAATTTCCCGCGAAAGAAATAGCAGAAAAATAAATAAATACAAATCAATTTATCTATGAGTCATTGTGTATGGCATCGTTTTTCCCGTCCCCCCCAAAAAAAAAAATTTATTTGGTGGAAATACCTTACTCTCATGCGCCATGTCATGTTTATTGTCTATCGTGTCCGTGGTCGGTGGTCGCTTCTGATCAGTACTGGCGTATTTCGGAAAATGTGCAGAAAACCTGCACACTAGGATGTAAACACTCACATTCAAACAAAAATGGCCATTTCGAGTGGTGTGCAAAATGGCAAAGTACATATATATATGTCATTTTTAATGAATATTTTGAATATTGATTTCCAAAGTAAATTCTGGTTTGAAAGAATTTTTTGTGTTTTCATTCAACTCCTCGAAGACTTCCAGTAAGACAGAATTGTACATGCTCCAAGTGGGGCTGGAACTGATACATGGTGATGGGGATTTTTTTCACTCCCGCTTAAAGGAAAACAAATAACACATTTTCTAATACACATCCACCTTTGAATAAATCTTTATTGTGAAATGCTAATTTTAGGGCATTTCATAAATTTTCCTAAATATAAGAAATGATAGAAGTATCTACATGTTCTTATTCATATGCGCAGTTGCATCTCTAGTGCGTTATCACAAGGCATATTATGCGTTAACCCGAAAGAACGTGAAAACGCGACTATACGTCCTCCTCATTATTTCGACCTTGAACCGTGCTGTGTGCTGTGTAGAGCAGTGGTGACGTGCTGGGCTTGCAATCTTGCTGACCTGCGTTCGATCCTGCGCGCTGCTAGTGAATGGTAACCCCGGCCATTCCTTGCACACAGGGGGGGGGGGGATTTAGAAGCAAAATAAAAACAGACAGTATATCACGGCAAAGAATATCCATTGTATCAAATGGAATTAACACTAAAACTTTAAATCTTTAAAATATTTAAATCATGTTGACAAATGTAGAAAAGGTATGAATGAGAATAAATATCTTCACAATACAAGAGATGTATTTGACCGGCTTCGATTTCCATCACATCTAACGAAGATATAATCGAAACCGTTCAAATACATCTCTTTTATTGTGAAGATATTCATTCTCATTCATACCTTATCGTTCATAAGGTCATGGATATGTCGTTTCTCCGGGATGAGGTCAGATGATCTCGATGGTTGCGAGGAGGGGGGGGAAGGGGGGTATGATCCCGGTAACGACGGTGATGGTACAGCATTCTCAGACCAGTGATACATGTACCCGTCTCCCCAATATACACTGAAAAAAAAGCATTGGGTAAGGATTGTGATGTAGCGGGTCGTATTAGCATCCTAAGGGAGACTATTATTCAAAAAATATTATTATTATATTAATGCCCAATATTCATGCTTTCATTTTCATATACTATTCATTATTCATCTTTAGTTATAAGACAAATTATTGAGTGATAGATTCATAAATGTTTTGAATGTCTTAATCTTCTCACCTTATAAGGCATTCGACGCGGCAGATAATTCTAAAGGGTCACTCAATCCATCAATCTTGTTCTGGTGTAATGACGGCGATGGTGCCCTCTCGTCTTGAGATGTAACCAGACAAGAAAAGTAAACTCAAATCAACCCTCACTGTGATTCAAAATGTTCTCATCCGTCAAAACTGAAGACAAACTCAAATGCATCTGGCAAAATTCCATTTCCCACTCCATATTTATGCGTAAAAAGAAAATCTGACACGCAACGGCAATAGATAATATTTTTAAAATGTTTACATAATATAACAAAGGTTCAAGCCTCGCACGAATAACTCATAAGAAATTACCTTTGTGGGCGATTAAATAAGCTTCAGAGCTCTCTTTCTCTCTCTCTCTATCTCTGTCTCTGTCTCTATCTCTCATAAACTTAGTATAGTAACCGTTCTTACTTCATAAACGGATCGTCTTCATAAGAATTAAATTTTGTGAAAAAGGATAATGAAATTCATGTTGAACTCAATGTCTTTATGATGGCTTCCAACCTAACACAATCCCGCCTCTTAACAAGCACTAACCCACATAAACAAAACAAATTCTGCCCAAGGATAGATGCGGAAAACCTGTCTCGAATATTTGTACATGTTGGCAACCTACCTGACTGTCTGTCACCTGGGGGGGGGGGATAATTACCCGCTCTGCCCGGTCCGAAGCCGATATAAAATTTTAAAACCGATTGTATAGACGACCAAGCTTGCGAAAATCAAGGATAATGCGTATTATTTCTTTTCGGGATTAAAGCTACAAGCATTGAATTGTACCATCAATTGCTTGTTGGTATTCAAATCAATTCAACAGTTTATTTATTAGAGCGTCACGATACAATTTTTCTTTTAACAATCAAATATATAACAACACTATTAAAAAGCTTGTTCCGATTAGTCAGACAGAGAGGCGCGATATACCATCCCCTTTGACGCAATAATGTGCTTGTAAAGGGCGTGGCCATATCTCACCGCTTCTTTGCGAAGTTCTCTCGTGGGCGTGCGAACTGAAATGATTTTGCTCTTCTCTTCGGCACCGAGGGCGTGGGCTGTATCACTGCTACAACACCGCAAAGCTACTGCTGCTACATAACTCGAAAGCTACTATTTACCTCTTGACATCCACGTATGAACGCTTATCTAGCGACCATAGTCATCGCTTGTCCCCTCACACGTGCCGACCTATATATTCGCTAATTGGCCTCAAGGGTAATACAATGTTTTTCAAAGAGCGTTGTTACCTCATTTCTCAAATTAATATATTATTTTTCTTATGATCTATAATGCAGTCTCTGGAAATTGCCGAGCTTTACCGTAAAGCCTATAGGTATAACTACATGTAGATGGTCCTATCCTTGCATGAGAGGCTACATACTAAGACATATGGCCATCTGAAACCTTCTCTTGTGCGTTCGCCTCTGATGTAAAAAGACCTTGTAAACATCTATTATATCTCCCCTGCCTCTTTCGTAAGAATATAATAGAAAGACTAATTAGCACAGGATGCTGCCTAGCTTTTCAGTAATTTACCCAATCTTTATAACCCCCCTCCCGAAAATATCTATATTATCTGCCTAAAAGTATACGGGAAGAGAAGAAAATAAGCACCGCTACCTACCTTGGACCTACCTTGATAGTTACAGTGATCTATCTCTTTTATCAGAAGGGGCACTCTGCCAAATACATTTTCCTTCCTATAAGAACACACTCTCTCTCTCTCTCTATCTGTGTTCATGCATATCACTCTCTCTCTCTCTTTCCTTCCCTTCCTCTCCTCTCTCTTCCTCCCTTCCCCCCTCTCTCTCTCTTCCTCCCTTCCCCTCTCTCTCTCTCTCTTCCTCCCTTCCCCTCTATCTCTCTCTCACTATCCCTCTCTCTGTCTTTGGCTACGGGCATAATTTAACCGATCTTTACTTGCTAATCTCCCCGCCCGTCTTTCTCCCTTGCCGTCGGCCATTCAAGCACCACTTTTTAAGCAATACAATACATTTACTTAAATTCCCTCTACAAAGCGAGGCAAATCATTATACATTGGCATTAAATGAAACTTTCTACTGGACCTCTGTATTATATTCTGATTAACTGAGAGAAAAATAAAAACAAATCTGATTTGTCTAAACCTTGAACATCCTTTGTTTAGGATATAATCTTTCACTAAATCACTGATTGTTGCAGCGCCAAAAACCGTTAAGGCTTTTATCAGTTGTTTCGTTATCTTCAAAAGTAAAAATATTTGTATAAAAAGATGACTGAATAATTAACACATTTTTTCCCTTTTAGCAACTATCAAAACAATGGACTTCCATATATAATAAAAAGGACTTTTGTAAGATATAAAGCAGTTTTAGGGTAAAATACTACTACTCATTTGTCTTACGTGTAAAATCATACTACTACTCATTTGTCTTTCCTCTCATAAAGCTTTTATAATCTTACGTGTATTGGGCAAAAACAAAGGCAAATTCACTTTAATAACAAGGGTAAATTTACCCCAAGGAGAGTACATAATGTACCATCTGCAACCTTCCGAATAGTCCAAACTGATAATGGGTAGTCTCAAACCATTTCAGCATATATTTCTTTATAAAAATGTTCTGCAAATATAAAACATAAAGGTGCTTATCTTCCTTGGTATGCGTTACATAGACATTCAGTGTTTACATGCATGACATTCTTGTGATTACAATGGTATCGACGAGCGAAAAGACAGTCGATAGGGCCATTATTACAGAAGGGTAAAAAAGATCTAAAGGGAGAAAAGCGGGAATTAAAGTCATATTTGTCAGTGTCTGTCCTAAATGGCAAGTGAAAAAAACATTCGTTTGGTAAAAATATTAGCGTTAGGTCTCAATGAAGGAGAGAAAAGCGTCCCTTTAATGAACTCGAAGAGAAAAATGTCCTTTTATTCTAATGCAAGGGTGATAAAAAAGATATATAAATAAGTTATCTTATCATCTCAGAGAAAATCTTTCAAATTGTTCAATTGTCATCGTATTGCTAACGTCTTTAACAGAAAGCATGAATATTACAGAAAATTCCTTGAGAAATGATACATTGTCTTTCTTGAAGAACTGTTTATTTGAAAAAAGTCAATTTGCTCATCAATATCACTAGTCTTATTTATCTAAAGATATCCTCTCAAACAGTGATGATGATGTTTTGGGGCAATATACAGATAACGGAAACCCACAGACAGTTGTCAGGGAATATCTCGACTCGTCACCAGCTGATTGTCTCGCTGTCATACTACTGTAGACCAATACACGGAAGACGAAGAGGCCTGTTTGGGAAGGGGGGTGAAATTTGAAATGAGGGGGAGACCGTTATATCATACCTACTCTCCTTTGTGGATCTGACACCTAGACCACGGACTGACTTCTAGTAAATTCCCTTGGGCGATTCCACCAGCGATGCCTGAGGAGCGCTTCCACATCATCTCTCTTCTCTTTTGTGTCGAGGAAGATGTACTGAGAGGACCCCTTCAAGCACAACCTAAAGAGCTTCAACCTCGACTGAAATACCTGGGAAGAGCAAGCCAAAGATCTTGCTAGTTGGAGAACCCTGATTCTTGAAGGAACGGAGAGATTTGAGAAGACGAGGACTAACGGAATAGAAGAGAAGAAGCAGAAAGAGAGACAAGAAGATCCAGACAGTCCTAAGCCACCCACCACCAAGTACTATGGAGTCTGTGGGAGGCAATGCGCATTAGGACAGGGACTCTTCACTCACACCAGGCCAATAACAAGGAGACCATCGTACTCGATTTTTCATGAATAGCCCCAGAGACTGGACATATGCTGAGGTTGAAATTCGGGCTTTATGTTTTTACTTGGTTATTGTATGGTAAGTTATTTTGCCACCGATTCGGGTGTTGGACTCCCATATGGCGTAGTAATATTTTTACTAAATTTGTATCTAAAAAGAAACCCAGACCAAGGTGGAATACTGAACAATAACAACGAAGTCAGCCTTTCCCAACCCTGGGTCGCCATCCTAAGTGGG
>NW_020870863.1:91702-114202 GCF_003789085.1 Penaeus vannamei | reverse complement strand
ATTCGGAATGTTAATATAAATCCCAAAGGCTTTATAAGTTTGGACAATAACACACCGAAAAATAGTTAAATCTGCATCATTCAACATTACTTGAGAATTAAAGTATTTCCAGTTCGGAAATACTCATTTCACTTAAGCACAAGAAGCCATAATAACGGGTCAGTCATGAGCAACGTACCCTCACGTACTGGCCTGGGAAGCAACCAGTGTGGTCCGTGGGCTTCGGAAGAGAGAACTCGAACGCGGCCATCTTGTCGTTGAGTTGGGTACGTGACTTCAGGGTGAGTAGTACCCAAGTATCTGGCTTCAGGGCTGGTTCATGCGTCACGCCGTCTTCGGTCTTCAGTACCTAAAGAAAAATAGATTGTTATATGCGTGACTAACGACCTTTATTTCATCTTCATCAGCCATGTGCTTCGATTTGGAAGTACAGAACACAAAACATTAATGATCCCAATAATATCAATAATGGTGATCATCAACCACGTGTAGCTTTTCGATCCTTCAGCCTCCTGACCTTATGCAGGGCCGCCGGGGGACACGTGTTAAAAGGGTTGTCGAAATCGGAGTCTTGGAAGGGATGCCTGGCTTCTTTGCCCTCCTCCTCCGCCCTCGCGTCCTCCAGGAGCTCGTGGGCGAGTTTCTTTCGCTCGTCGATCCTCATTTTCTGGACTTCGTGGTGGAGGACTCGCTCGTTGGCCTTCTGTTCCCTGTAGGAGAGAAAGAGAGAGAGAGAGAGAAATAAGGCTGTCATCGAAGATCGGGAAGGAATGCTAGCTTCGTAGGCGTCAGGAGAAGCTTCTGCGTGTTATTTAGGTTGGTGGAGTGTTGCGGAATGATGTAAAACGGAAAAATGTAGAATGTGTGTATTTTAGTTGATTCTTATCTTGTAGTACAAGACGCAACTGTGAATTACGTTTAACAGGTGACAGAGTGTTTTGTGAACGCCAGTGTCCCGTTTACTTACTACATGTATTTCTCTGTAGTGTAATAACCACATATTTTTACGCCATAAAAGCATAAAGCTTATTCATTCTGGATGAAATACGAAATAACAGAAGGCTGTTCCTCACCAAAAATCAACAGCCTCAAGATTTTCGAGTAGCGTTTTCCCCACAAACTGTCTCACGACCTCGTTAGAGATAGCCATCACCCATCCAGCTTTGCCGTCTCGGAAAAGCCTCTCCAAGCCTAAATCTGTCTGTCGTGGTATAGTCAAGAACAAGAATTACCACTTAAGCCGCTTAGATTTCTATTCATAAAGATGCCTTTTTGACTTTTGGACACTGTGAAAATGTCGGTCTTACCCTAATATCGCCGAAGATAAGCACTGAATTTCTAGGCATACAGTTCTTGGTTATTCACCTGGTTATGAAGCAGCAGAAGTGTTCACAGGATCTCCGAGACACTTACCTTATAGCCCGATCCGCCACAAGCCTGAAGCATCTTGTCGCTAACTTTCCACACATTCTTCGCTGATATGAGCTTCGCCTGGAAGAGCCAGTGTGCAGACTTGCCCCTTGAAAGATAGGTGTTCAAGTTACAGCGAATTATATAGAGACCTTAGGCAACAAAAAGGCTTATTTTGGCCATATACTCGAGAGATATGCTTCGTGGGTATTCGCGTACCTGCCGAATCGATGTTTGTTCTTTGACTCGCAGGTACTGCTGCTGACGGCGTTCTCATCGAGTGCCTGAGCCCCCAGGTATGTCAGACCCCGTGACGCATTCGTGTCACACATACATTCTCCAAAGTAGTCCTGAAAATATCAAGTACCATCAATTACAAAAGTATCAGGGAATATATGATGTAAATTTATAGGGAGAAATAGATTAGAATAGGAGCTGATTAACATCGTGCTAACCTGGATGGTCGGGTAGTCGCACACCCGCATCCCCACGTCGGCGTGCGCCTTGCGGGTCACGTGCTTCTTGGCCACGTCGATGCAGGCGAGGGCGATGCCGTTCCATATTGCAGAATTTGTCAGGAAGGACAAGGGAGCACACTCATCGTTGCTCTACTTAATAAGAAACGATGCATTTCATTCCAGAATCGGATAGAAGACCAAATATGGAAACATGAAATTTCACAGCATTTCGAGTTAAAATACTCTCGGCATTGTCTGAGACCAGAGATCAGTAAACTCTAATCTGCTTCATTTCAAAATTATCAGATTTTTACCACCGTGTATCATACCAACCGTGACCTCTTTCCCTGACCTCTTTCGCTTCACCGGGAGTCCCAATGATCCTCTGCTTTGGGAACTTTCCCTCGATGACGATCGGACCCGACATGTTGCCGTGCATTCCCAGGGCTTTCCAGTCGTCGGTATTGGTGCGAATTTCGTCCTAAAGTGAAGGAAAATGAGCATGCAAAAACCTATGTTGATTTCTCCTCTGCATACGAGTTTCCATTAGAAATTATAAGGGTATAAGGGACTTTTCTGACCATTCTTTTCAAACATACCATTCTCACAAAGGAGAGCTACCATCAGAAATCGTACGGCCAAAAGGGACATTTCTGATCATTCCTTTCAAACATACCATTCACACAAAGGAGTATGGCATCACCTTGTACACGAGGAAGTTAGTCAGCCTGGAGTAGTCGCCATCGAAATCCGGGCTGATGGTCTGGATGGTGTACCAGTCCGCGTGGCCGCAGCTGGTCGCCCACGAGCAGTACTTGAAGAGCTGGATTGTGTTCTCATCCACGTACTTGCACTTCGACGACAGCGGAAACCAGAAATGACTTCCTGAGGAGACAGAAATTGCAGGAACTTATTTTTGTTTTTGAAAGGCGCCCGCTGGTAGACGCCATTTTCCGATTTCTCTTTCACTTTGTTCCCTGTACATGGTTAGAAATCTGGTAATGCTTTTTTTAAGGGTATGATAATGCACTTAGCCTATACTCTAATCACTATATATGACACTACATCGCTCTCACTTAGAAGTCCGGTAATGCCTTGCCTATACTTTAATCAATATATACGGCAATGACTCCTTCTCACTCTCTTTCTTTGCTTTTCTTTCTTTCTCTCTCTCTCTCTCTCTCTCTCTCTCTCTCTTTCTCTCTCTCTCCACCCCTCCCTCTCCTCCCTCCCTCCTCCCCATCCCCCTCCCCCTCTCTCTCCCTTCCTCCCTCCCTCCCTCTCTTTAAATCTAACTCGCAGGTCACCAACGTAGTCACCAAAGGACTAAAGGACCCAGAGATGACGTACCTGTGCCGGGATCGGAGTAGGCGACCGTTCCGACCAACTTCTCCTTGTTGACGCGCCGTAGCAGGTCCTGGATGTAGGGGTTGTCGTGGCAGTCAGAGACCAGGATGGACACGGCGGCTACGTGCATGTCTGTCGAGGTTCAAGTACGATGAATATGCACAAACATATACATATGTTGTGCATATGTGTGTGTGTGTGTGTGTGTGTGTGTGTGTGTGTGTGTGTGTGTGTGTGTGTGTGTGTGTGTGTGTGTGTGTGTGTGTGTGTGTGTGTGTGAAACACCTAACAAAACAGCGCTAACGCCTAACCCAAAGCCCCCCTTAAGCACTCACTGTAAACCATAGCGGAGGAGGGGCAGCCGTAGCGGGCGAGGGTTTCGAACACCATGGAGACGCCCACGTGGCTCTCCCCAAGACCGCCCAGTTCTTTTGGCACATTGAGAGCCAGCAGATTCATCTCCGCCAGGGCATTCAGGGACTCTCGGGGGAAGGTGTAGTTCTTGTCGTAGTCGGCCTGATGGTACAAAATCTGGATAGACCCCCGAATGCTTTGCAAATCATCTGTATTGGAATTTCGGTTGATTTCTAGGCCTACCTCAGTTCATGAAAGACACTGATTGCTTTAGTTGAAAAGATACACTGGTGGGGCTTGATACATAATTTGCCCGTATTTCTTTACTAATTTCTACGATTATTTACAGCACGTGGTCTGATCTTGGTCCTGCACAGCTCGATGAGGTCGTCGCGCAGCTTCTTCTGGCTCTCCGTCAGCAGCCAGTCGGGGTCGTAGTCGGAGCCAACGCCCCAGTACTCTCCCTTGCCCCACCTCTTCATCTGGAAGTCTGAAGCCAATGAACGAATTCGTAAACAGATAACAAAGAAAGGCATTGTTACTGACTGCGACTATTGCTTCTAATACTACTACTACTGCTACCAATACTATTGCTACTACTACTACTACAACTACTACTACTACTACAACTACTACTACTACTGCTACCAATACTATTGCCACTACTACTACTGCTACCAATACTATTGCTCCTACTACTACGATTGCTGATACCACTACCACCACTACTGCAACTGCTGCTGAGACTGCTACTACCACTACTGTTACTACTATTACTTATACAGCTACCACAACTACTACTACTACTACTACTACTACTACTCTTTTTACTACTGCTACTACTACTGCTATCACAACGACTACAGCTGACACTATTACTACTACTACCATTGCAACTCCTACTACTACTACTGCTATTGCTACTACTGCCACTACTTCTACCACTTCTACTACCATTACTATTAATTAATATTAATGCTATTACTTCTACCGCTGGTACTATTACAATTACTACTATTACAACTACTCTCAAAGACCATCATAATGATCTTCAGAAAGTAATTGCAAGCACAACAAACAACTAACTTTGTATTGTAGATCCGAGGGGAGAGCACTGGTTGCTTGCCTGCCTCTGTTCAAGGCCGACGTAAGACTGCTTGAACTGACACCAAACACCACCAAGCACTGACATATCCCACGTTGTTGATGTATAATTATCTCGCCATGCACTTATTGGGCTCGCCGGGTATATATCATTGCTGTAATTAAGAGAACACCTATGCTGAATGTCACCTGATGATACAACATAGCCTCTGGGTCTTTTGAAAAAAAGAGAAGTTTTGTCAGAGATTTCAGATATTTATATGGTTTATTTGCCTGAATTTCATAAAGATTGCGATAAATGGCTGACTCTTGGCACGAATATTAGGAGCGTGACGAGGGTGGATAAAATGTAAGTACTGGATAGATCAGATTATTACGTCGTTGGCAAAGTCTTCATAAGTGGCCACTGGCGATGGGGGGGGGGGAGGCTAGGTTCCTTGATAGACCTTTCTTATTTTAAGGTGTGAGGAAATTATGACAAAAAACTGGCGGTACTTAAAGAAACACTTATTACTAGTTACCAGAAAATACTTTTCTTCTGTGCAAAGATTATCATTCGTCAGGCCATTTCGACACTAACAGCATCTGTTCATTCAAATTTATATCTATACATGCATACATGTATGTATATGTATATATATATATATATGTGTGTGTGTGTGTGTGTGTGTGTGTGTGTGTGTGTGTGTGTGTGTGTGTGTGTGGTGTGTGTATGTGTGTACATATACAAATACATATACATATTCATATTCATACACACACACACACACACACACACACACACACACACACACACACACACACACATATATATATATATATATATATATATATATATATATATATATATATATATACATATACATATATACATACATACATTATACATGTGTGGGTGGGTGGTATATATATATATATAATATATATATATATATATATATATATATATATGCACATATATTGTGTGTGTGTGTACATACATACATACATACTATAAATACATATATATGTGTGTGTGTGTGTGTGTGTGTGTGTGTGTGTGTGTGTGTGTGTGTGTGTGTGTGTGTGTGTGTGTGTGTGTGTGTGTGTGTGTGTGTGTGTGTGTGTGTGTGTGTGTGTGTGTGTGTAGCCATAACAGGCAGAGGGAGAGAATGTTCATACATATTAAATCCTTCCAAGAATTCTCTGATTTACATCAATGCACAATACTGACCCTGTCTCTGCTTCAAGGTCAGGGCTCAAATGCACCCAGACGGCGACGTGTCCTTACTTCCCATCCGCTCTAATTATGTCTTCAATTTTAAGCGACGGCAAGTATTTTTTCAGGTGAATATCGCACTGTTATACCTAAATACATATTTCTGATAACGAAGCAAATTGGTGAAAAACGAGGGCTTTATCACCAACAAGTAATTGCATGCTGTTCTGGCGCAGCGGTAAGGTGCTGGTCTAGCAATCTTGCGGACCTGCGTTCAATCCCACGCCCGGCCAGTGAGTGGTATTTCCGGCCATTCCTTGCGCACAGGGGGAGATTTGGCCAAAATAAAACAGACAGTATGTCACAGCAAAGAATATCCATTGTAACAAATGGAATTAAAACTAAATCTAAATCAAATCTAATTGATAACGACCGTGAACTCCTGTCCATGGTTTGGTTTCGGCGCACAGTCAGGAATCAGGGCTTGGCCGCTTTTCCGTATCAGCATTTCTGCGGTTGATTATGAATAATGAAATGGAACCAAACACTATTATAAACGAATGAATAGTTTATTCCAGTAACAGCGCGTCGGGTCAGATGGTGGTGGTTATAGGATTTCCTGCATTACTTTTTTGTTCATTGCACTGAATAAAACAACAACAATAGATACGTAATATTGTAACAACATTCAACATCATGAAATGCACCCGCATCTCTTTACAGAAAATGCATTAGACGTATAACTTTAAAAATGCAACAGCGAACGTGTAAACTCTATCTAATTAAAAAGTATACGGCTATTCACAGTGAGTGTGATGACGTTCGGTCTCCCACATTATATACCAGGATGATTTCAGCAATTTTGATGTTGAGTTAATTTTAACATGAGAAAATATCTCAATATTGCTCTAAATACCTTTATTTGCATCAAACCACCTGTAG
The DNA here is from genome assembly GCF_003789085.1 of Penaeus vannamei. Lineage (NCBI taxonomy): Eukaryota > Metazoa > Arthropoda > Malacostraca > Decapoda > Penaeidae > Penaeus > Penaeus vannamei. The sequence goes on along the minus strand of NW_020870863.1, from coordinate 107,389 downwards.
CCATTAAGAATAACAAAAATACAGCCATAGAAAAAACATACAGCCATAGAAAAAAAAATCCGTTTAGCAGACGAATTTCCGTAAAATCCAGCCCCAGCATCGTTCGGAGGCGCGTGCAGGCGAACAACCTAGAAACTAATCTAAATGAAAGTATGAAACATTTATTACGTATTTTAGTTACATCTTTCGTCATTTCTTTTACAAGGCTGTGGTTTGGTGCGTGTTTGAAAATGATTTTAAAATTCTGACAAACACTCATACATACATATATACGAGTGTTTGGATGAGCAAGAGTTTATCCACATCTGACCGTTATTCCTTACACAAAATCTACAAAATTGTTGTCTGTGCTTTTGCGAGGACCATGCAGCCTCCAGTAGATTTCTTGGAAATTAAATGCTCTTGTGATTTCGCCTTTGTGGTAACCAGCAGCAGTGTGAATATAAGCAATATAAATATTTGGAGTCTTTTAAGAAGATCCAAGTTTTTTTTCCCTCGTGTACTGGTGTTACAGAATTGTGCCTAAGTGATATGTAAACATTACAGTAAGATTATGTATGTTCACATATCACATGGGTCATTGAAAAGACTTAACTTGTGACCAGAATGCTTTAATCTTGGATATAATGTACTGAGCATCCGTTGTAATCTTCCACGCGTGATGTAAACAAAGGCCTGTCTATTGAGAGAGACGATGAGTATAAAGACATGCAGTTATGAACATATATAAAGGTATAGCATGATCACAAATACCATATTCCAATATGATTAAATTTCTGATATACATACAGATTGTTTAAATCAGTTCACTTAGATTTATTTAGAAAAAAAAACAATACATGCAAAAATTATAATGTTTGTCATAAACATTACAAGAAGATGAGGCAATTCCCCGAAAAGCAGTAAAAGTGACAGGCAACTATTTTATTAGGGTGACGATATATGAAAATATAAAGGCAAGAAATTGTTGAAGACGTAACCCGGCCTCTTTGGCCCTTTTCGGAAAGTCTTAAGACATCGCCCGACGTGGCAGGGTTAAGGAGATCCCCAGGCCTTCTGTAATAGCAATTACCTTCTGAAATACAAACTGAAGGAAATGGGACTCGTAAGTAATGCAATAATTTCCAATACAGTTTTCCTTTACTATACTTAGAACTGAAACCGATCTCCGTGCCTTCTGAAATAGCAGTTCAGATTCTGCGAAATAGAAACTCGAGGAAAATTACATGAAAGCATTGTAATCCTTCTTTCCTTCTTAAAATATGATTATCCTTTATAGTAACTAGTATTTATATTCTTGAGAAGCTATGGTAGTCAACTGGCATAAATGCTTCCATGAAATATATCTTGGCGCAGAATCTTGATGGGATTGTCCTTGACTATTACATCACATTGATACACGAGCCCCTTGACATGAAGCAATAGAGCTGACTTTTCCCAGGCCTGATGTTGATGAATAATTTAGGTAATCGAGAAGTGCTTCATCTGTTTGGCAATGCATGGTGCTGGTTTGATCCTCGCACACTGAATGAGCACTGCATATTCTCCTTCAGTGAACACTGCTCGCTCGTCGCTAGTTTTCGGTCACTCGTGCAATTCATATTTGAAACCAAGTCCCCTTGTGATACGGGCAGAAACGTTTTGGGGGATTTGGGACCATTTTCACCCAGGGTATGACATTAGAACTTATATAATTTTTTTTTCTGAATCTTGAGGGGCAAGTCTTGAGTGTATTACCGCAGGCCAAAGAAGTGCATACACAATTCTGATTTTGCAAACGTTCCAGATCCCGTCGTTTTCGGAGGGAAACCGTTCTTTCAATTTTCACATTTGTTTCGGCGAACTAATTCCACAAGGAGAAATAAATCCATTGTTTTCTACATTGTTTAATAAGTGTTTAATAGCGTAGAATGACATACTCCGTTATATAAGAGCCCATTAGGATCACATTAGCTCAACGAAGTCCGAGGTGTTGAGGCTATTTGGCAAACCTCGTTGGTTGATGCTTCGTTTCAACATATAAATATTTAAGAGAACCGTGCTAATTCAAGTTCGTGGAAAACACATCAGTTAAGAGTTTATACAAAATAGAAAGCAGTGATGAATGTGTGTTATTGAAAAAATAAATTTAGGTTTTTGAAAATAATTAGACTAAAAATACGTTGTTATTGGCAAAGGCAGAAAAGGCTTTCACTTAAATTCTCTCTGCCTGTTAAGAAAAAGGAAAAATGACAATGATATCCCAGGTTTTTCATTTTAAAAGGAATTATTATTTGTTAACATGCATGAACATTAATGACTAGTAGTAATTTTATTTGTCCACTTTTTTCAAGAAGGGATTAAACAACTTCAATGACATGATTACATATACGACACACAACTGTCCCAACACTGCAGACAGAGGGCAGTAGACAAAAGACAAAAGAGAACAAGACCAAAATATTATGAAATTGGAAGTTTCTATATAATAAATTTTAGATGTTAGTAGCCGAATATTACCTACAAAGAAGTGGAAACAAGGATAGAAATTCTTCAATGAATTTCTCACACCTTCAATTACGTCCCCAGCTAAATAGACATGGTAGTGCCATCACTGTGACGGCAGAAACTGTTGAAGGTTAAGCATCTGTGTGCTTAAGTGATTCTCAACAGGATTCGCTCGATACGCTGACTACCACTGAGTGAATTGTTAACTTAGGTAAACTGAGAACGACGAGCGGCAAAAACTATATATATATATATATATATATATATTATATATATATATATATATATATATATATATATATATATGTGTGTGTGTGTGTGTGTGTGTGTGTGTGTGTGTGTGTGTGTGTGTGTGTGTGTGTGTGTATATATATATATATATATATATATATATATATATATATATATATATATATATATATATATATATATATGTGTGTGTGTGTGTGTGTGTGTGTGTGTGTGTGTGTGTTGTGTGTGTGATTATATATATATTGCTGTGAACGCTGTTTGCGATCGCGATGTCCGTTTTTGGCGGGAAAAAGAGGCGCGAAGGAGAGGGACTCGAAGGGAGACGGACTGAGACAAACGCATGCACGGATGTTGTGCTAAAGAGACTGCAATTTTCATCGCACGTGAAGAGTGTCACACCCTAGCTAGCCTCATGCCACCTTCCTAGTGCCGCACTGCATCGATGAGTGTTGCGTTTTAGTTATCAACAGCAGGAAGACGGACATTCTAAGTGTTAGTGACCAGCACTGCCATCTTTTTCTCACCTGTGTACACTGTTGCAAGGAGGATTTACAAATATATATTATATATATGTATACACACACACACACACACACACACACACACACATATATGTATGTATGTGTATATATATATATATATATATATATATATATATATATATATTCATTTATAAATGTGTTTATATGCACATGCATATATGTCTGTATCTATCTTTATACATATAATGTGTATGTATGTATATATGTATTAGTGTGTGCTAGTGTGCGCATGCAGGAATATTAAGTTTTAGCTCTATCGTTTATTCAACTTCGCACGGTAAAGATATCATGCGAAAACCAACCTTCTTATCATATATCAATAGTTTAGTAAGTGACCTCGAACCGTTATTAGATTAATTTCCCGGCCAACTCTACACTAAATCAAGAAGACATTTGCTTGCGTTTGCTTGCCTGTTTTAATGAGCTTTCAGCGAGCATGAAGGTACACTAAATCCCCCTTTCCTTTGGCCTCCTTCCCCTTCCCATAAACAGAGCAAAAGATGCTGCTTGTTTAATTAAGATCTTGCTTGAGGAATTATTAGTTTATATACTAGCCGTTTGGTGGCGCGTGTACATAGAAAACGTATTGTAGGGGTAACTTAAATATATTGTTAGTAATACTCTAATTCGATGTATAAAACTAAATAGGAACTGTAAAATTAATTCATATACATATCAGCAATATTCCGAAATGTTCTTTAGTCGGGATGATATTTGCTCATAAATCTGTTCTGGCGAAAAAAAAAGATTTTGACAGATTGGGTTTGGTTAAGTTAGGATTGAATGTGACGGATATGTGTTGAGGTGACGTAGACTATGGTCATTATCGTCGCAGTTGCTTATCATATTATTCCATTCACTTTATCCTTTTGAATACTACGGGAGGGTTTCATTCTTTTCTTATTATATATCTCTTTTATTTGGTGTTTTCTTTTACACCAAAGACTTCAAGCTGAAAGAAGATTAACTCTTGCGAATTCTACTGTATATACCTTGTATATTTTGAATGCATTCATTTTCCATACTGAGAAAATAATACACATAGAATATTATACCATTTAATAGATTCCATTACAACATTTATGCCGAACTAAATTGTTAGGAGTATATCATTAGTCCAATGAAGAAAAAAAAGAACTACTTCTATTCCTCTGGGTGGAAACCGCCTTTTTAGAGAACGTTGTCGCAGCGGTGGCCGGAGAGCTGCACGTTCCTGCCGTAGACCGTCCTGACCTGCTCGGTGCCGAACTGGCCGTAGATGAAGATGAAGTTGGAGGGGAAGCCGAGGGACCGCAGGGAGTGGAGGCACGAGATGCTCATCGTAGGGCCTCCGCACATGATGATCTGAAACACGGGAATGGAGGCTGTATTTTCTCTCTCAGTGTTCCTCTCACAGAAGAAAGAAAAGGAACAGTAAGTCAAGGGGAAATATATGTGCACCAAAGGTTATTTTTCATCTATAGCGAGTGTTTATTCTGTGGGAGACCTTGTGCTTGATGCCGTTGGGTTTGGTCACGTGCTTGTCGATCATCTGCGTGTCGATGAAGCCTTCCTCGCCCTCCCATCCCTCGGGCGTCTCTCCGAGCGTGTGTACTATCTCCAGACGTGAATCTTTCGCTGAAAAAGAGAAATCACGGTTTAGCTCCACACTGTCACTTGAAGAATGAGGTTATGTATTATATGGACTACCCAAGAGAAACATCAATTGCTAACTGTGCCATCGTACATGTATGCATCCTCTTCTATCCTATGTTTACCTGCGTATCCATCAAGTTCCTCCCGGTAGAGGATCTCGTTGTAATTCTCTGAGAAGTAGAGGAGCTTGATTTTGGTCTTGTCGTCGGGGTTGTGCATGACGGCGCGGATGAGCTGCATGCCGGGGGTGATGCCTCCGCCCGAGGCCAGGAGCGTCACCTCGTCCAGCTGGTTCGCCTCGTACTCGAAGCCTCCGCAGGGGCCCTGGAACTCCACCTTATCACCTGGAAACGCTCATTTGATTAGCTTTATAACCTTATTCTCAATGGTATTTCATTCACAGCTAAATTTACTTCCTATTCCATTCACAAGTTCCGAAAATTAAACTTCATAAAGGCGTTCCCTTACAGAACACCATGAACTTTGAGATGCTGGGCCGGGAGACTCACCTGGCTTGAGAGCCTTGAAGTGCTGGGACATGAGGCCCTGGGACTCGAACCTGAGCACGAGTTCGATGCGCCCGAAGTCGTCCGGACGCGACACGGGCGAGAAGTAGCGCTGATGCTCCTTTCCTTTGATGTTCACACGCACCTTTTGAGAAAGTATACGTATATATACATATATGTGGGTATATCCCTCTCTTTCTCCCCCCCTCCCTCTTCCTTCCATTATCTCTCTTAATCTCCCACTCGCTCTCTATCCCATGCATACATACTTGACCTTCAAGCCTACAGCCATGTTTGCAACCATTCATATATACATAATTGCTTACATATATAAACAGACACCTCAGAGGTCGCATTGCTACTCACCACAATGTACTGGCCGGTGAAGCATCCTGTGTGGTCGGTCTCCTTGGGCAGAGCAAAGACGAAGGAAGCCATCTTGTCACTGACGGGCGTGTGCGTCTTGAGGGTGAGGGGCACCCACGAGTCCGGCTTCAGGGAGGGCCCGTGGCTCACGCCGTCCTTCGTCTTCAGCACCTGTGCATGTAGGTCAAGCGTTGAGATTCCGTTGGCGTGAATGACATAAAATGCAATGCGCTATTAGATACTCTCTCCCCCCCCCTCTCTCTCTTATACTATTTCTTACTCATACTCTCAAGGGTGGAGATACTTAGACCCATAATGGAAGAGCAATCGTTTTCCAATCAGTGTTGCGAGAGACAGATGTTTACCTTACTGTTGACCGCTGGAGGACACGTGTTGAAGGGATTCTCGAAGTCGGTGTCCTGGAAGGGATGCTTGGCCTCTTCTCCCCTCTCCTCGATCTCCGCCTCCTCCAAAAGCGTCTTGGCGAGTTCCTTGCGCTTGCTGATGCTCATCTTCTTGAGCTCGTGGTGGACGACTCGCTCGTTCGGCCATTGGTCCCTACGAGTCATTGTTTGGTTTGGATATTACGTAATAATCGTTCAGACTCTTTAACACTAGTAATTATCACAAATACTTAATATGGCCAATACAGAGCACACAAACGTGTAGTTGCAGTATTTGCACCAGGAATGATATATTCCCCAGCGAGTATAATTAGGAGGATTATGTAGTTCTATCCTAATGTAAAATGGATGTAGTTTTTTAGGTAACAAAAAAAATCCGATAACAAATAAGTGAACGAATGCAGAAGTCGCTTGTCGATATGGCTCACCAGTAATCGATGCAGTCGATGTTGTTGAGCGCTGTCTTGCCCACGAACTGGCGCAGCACCTCGTTGGACGGGCCCATCACCCAGCCCGCTTTGCCGTCGCGCAGGAGCCGCTCGAGGCCCAGGTCGGTCTGCGAAAGCCAGGCTTCTGTGTGAACGCTTGGAAAAGGCTTTGTCGTAACTTCTATTTATAGAGGTGGGCCATGGAGCCTTGGAATAAACACCTGTTTTCACAAAGTATCTATTTTTTTTAATTATTTTCTTCTTAAAATTCTGAATCAATCAGTAATTACGCTACGCTACTTTGCCAATTCCCATTTCTATACTCACAGATCCTTGTGAATGCAACATAAGTAAGCATTACGTTCGCCCTACTTCCAGCTGACAATTACTCGAAGAAAATCGGAAAAGGAGAGGCGTACCTTGTAGCCGGAGCCGCCGCACACGTGGAGCATCGTGTCGGTCACGCGTGTCACGTTCTTGGCGGAGATGAATTTGGCTTGCCAGAGCCAGTGGAGGAAGCCGGCCCTGGGGAGAGGAGCTGTGTGAGCTTGGTGATGCATGGGGTTATCTCTTCTAGACTTTTTCTTTCTTTCTTCGTCTTTCTTTCTTTCTTTCTGTCTCTCTGTCTCTGTCTGTCTGTCTGTCTGTCTCTCTGTCTCTCTGTCTGTCTGTCTCTCTCTCTCTCTCTCTCTCTCTCTCTCTCTCTCTCTCTCTCTCTTCTCTCTCTCTCACTCACTCACTCTCACTCACTCACACTCTCACGCGCACACAGTGTAACGCACTCAAACTACCACTCATTCAGTCCTCCTCCTCTCACCCCATTCAATTACAGTTCTCCTCGTCATTGGTAACCAGAGGACTTAGCGCTACCCACATACCTCGGAAGGAAATTCAAGTCTTTGTAGAGCGACCAGTCGTTGTTGTTGGTCACCTGGTCGAGGGCCTGCGCTTGGAGGTAGACCAGCGCTCGGGAGGAGTTCGTCTCACACACCGTTTCGCCGAAGTAATCCTGTCGGAGGGGGAGGATTACGCCGTTGCTTAGGGGGATTTTTGGAGAGGGTTAGACATGTTTCGCGTGGGGATTTCTTGATCTCTGGGTTTTTTTTTTTTATTTCTATTATATTTTTTTTTTTATCTATTTTATTTTTTTTTGTCGAATTTTCCGTCTTTTCGTGAAGGAACGTGTATAAAATGACATGCTTACTGTATACAATTTTTTTTCGGAATAAGTTCAATGGCCGCATGATGGTGGACAGAACCGAGCACACATAACGGGCGCCTCACCTGGATGGTCGGGTAGTCGCACACCCGCATCCCCACGTCAGCGTGCGCCTTGCGGGTCACGTGCTTCTTGGCCACGTCGATGCAGGCGAGGGAGATGCCGTTCCACACGCCGGAGGTGTTCATCAGGAAGTACGGGTCCACGCACTCGTCGTTGCTCTGGGGACGGGATCTATTTGGGTGTGTAAGAGGTGTGACACGCACACACACACGTCATACACACGCACCCTCACACGCTCTAGGAAAGCTATGCCTTATCATTTTTGCTTACTGTGGATATATATTTTTTTTTTAACACGTTGTAGTGTTGCTATCTTTGCTCACACACGCCTTTACATCAGGCTATATATGTATCCCAATCATCGTCACACTCCTGGGCCTCTCCTGCTACCCCCTCCCCCCCTCCCACTGACCTTGCGTCCGTCGCCGGGGGGGCCGACCATCCTGTCCAGGCTGAACTTGCCCTCGATGATGAGCGGGCCGGACATGTTGCCGTGCATGCCCAGGGCGTCCCAGTCGTCGGTTTGGCGCGCACCTCATCCTGCAGCAGGCAACGGAAGGGGGCGGCTAAGACTAGCGGCGTTTGAGAATAATACCGTGTGTGTGTGTGTGTGTGTGTGTGTGTGTGTGTGTGTGTGTGTGTGTGTGTGTGTGTGTGTGTGTGCTGTGTGTGTGTGTGTGTGTGTGTGTGTGTGTGTGTGTGTGTGTGTGTGTGTGTGTGTGTGTGTGTGTGTGTGTGTGTGTGTGTGTGTGTGTGTGTGTGTGTGTGTGTGTGTGTGTGTGTGTGTGTGCTGAGAAGAAAGAGAGAAGAAACAGAGAGGGAGAATACTACACGCAGATTACTTCATGCAGGTAATCTACATTGAGAAAGAAGAGAGAAGGGAGGGAGTGAGATTAAGAAGGGGAGAGGGAAGGGGAGAGACTGAGAGGGAGGGGAGGGCAGAGGGGATGGGGAAGGAAAGGGCAGGGGGAAAGGGAGAAGAGATAGAAGGAAAGGCAGGTAGGGAGGAAGGGAGGGAGGGAAAGAGGGAGAGAAAGAGATAGAGATTGAGAGATAGAGAGAGAGAGAGAGAGAGAGAGAGAGAGAGAGAGAGAGAAGAGAGAGAGAGAAGAGAAAGAGAAGCGAGAAAGAAAGAAAGAAAAAAATATATACATATATATATATATATATATATATATATATATATATATATATATATATATATAGAGAGAGAGAGAGAGAGAGAGAGAGAGAGAGAGAGAGAGAGAGAGAGAGAGAGAGAGAGAGAGAGAGAGAGAGAGAGAGAAAGGGAGAGTGAGAGTTCAAAAGAGAAAATAAAAATTACGGTTTACGTATATCTAACCAGAATACCTATGCACTTCGTGCCCATTTCAACTCAGGGGGAATTTTTATCCCTAGTTGAGAATTACTTATATAGTGAGACACACAGAACAAAGAATGACTCCATATGTTGTATGGAGTACTTGTTAGATTGATATTAATGAGAATAAACCACTCAATTAAAACATACCAATAAATGACTTGGCTAAGATATACACTAATAAATCACTTTATGAAGGTATATAGCTGCAAATGCCTTGAATATTAAGATACATAACAAATGCCTTAAGATACAACAAATGCCTTGATTAAGATACCTAACAAATGCCTTGATTAAGAAACATATCAAATGCCTTGATTAAGATACCTAACAAATGCCTTGATTAAGAAACATAACAAATGCCTTGCTTAAGAAACATAACAAATGCCTTGCTTAAGATATAAAAAATGCCTTGCTTAAGATACCTAACAAATGCTTTGATGAACATACATAACAATAAATGACTTGATTAAAATACAAACAAATGCCTTGATAAGAAACATAACAAACTTAAGAAACAACAAATGCCTTGCTTAAGATATAACAAAATAAGATACCTAACTTGATAACAATAAATGACTTGATTAAAATACATAAGAACATAACAAATGCCTTGCCAAATGCCTTGCAAATGCCTTGATTAAGATATATAACAAATGCCTTGATATAACAAACAGATACCTAACAAATGACTCGACACACCAAAATCCAACCAAGACACCTACCTTGTACACGAGGAAACACGACAGGTTGGAATAGTCTCCGTTGAAGTTCGGGCTGATGGTCTGGATGGTGTACCAGTCCGCGTGGCCGCTGCTGGTCGCCCACGAGCCGTACTTGAGCAGCTGGATGTTCTTCTCGTCGAGACACTTGACCTTCGACGACAGAGGGAACCAGAAGTGGCCGCCTGGGGAGAGAAGTCGGGGTCAAGGTCTAAAAGGTGGTCGGTTTAATGCTGGTTGTCTGGATCGCATATCGAAAGGGTTAAGGATTGTCTCAAAGATGCTAATGGATCGAACTGACGAGATAATAGGGTCGGAATAGTCTCGTTTAATGACCACTGAATAAATCACACACACACAAACACAGATATATGTGTGTATATATCAATATGGTATATAGATATAGAAATAAAATTCCTCTACTCCAGAAGCACCTGTGGCGGGGTCGGAGTAGCAGAGCGTCCCGACCAGCTTCTCCTTGTCGAGGCGTCGCAGGAGGTCCTGGGCCATGGGGCTGTTGTGGTAGCGGAAGAGCAGGGTGGACACGGCGCCCAGATGCATGGCTGTGGAGAAAGGCTTATAAATAGGCATGTGTATACGGCAAATGTGAAGCTGATAACTGTCGGTGGGTACGGTGTTCATGTAGCCGGACTATATCGTTACAGACAAAGCCAAGTCGACGGCGACGTGGAGGAACTGTAACAACAATCCACTCACTATACTAAAAAACAACCTATATATGTGGCTGCCTAAATGAACCTACTATACACCATGGCCGTGGAGGGGCAGCCGTAGCGCGCGATGGTCTCACACACCATGGTGCAGCACACGTGGTTTTCGCCGAGGCCGCCGAACTCCTTGGGCACGATGAGGCCAAGCAGACCCAGCTCCGCCATGGCATCTAGAGACTCGCGAGGGAAGGTGTAGGTGCGGTCGCAGTGAATCTATAAAAACAAAACAAAACAATATATATACATATACATATATATATATATATATATATATATATATATATATATATATATATATATATATGAAACAGATCGTATAAGCAAAAAAGAAAGAGAGAGAGAGGAATCAAAACAAAAGTAACCCATGTTTACTTTCATGTCTTTTAACAATACTCACTGCATGAGGTCTGATTTTGGTCCTGCAGAGCTCCATCAAGTCGGCTCGTAGCTTCTTCTGGCTCTCCGTCAGCACCCAGTCGGGGTCGTAGTCGGAGCTGAGACCCCAGTACTCCCCGCGACCCCACTTCTTCCCCTGAGCCATCTGCCGGTTAAAAAAAACCCTATTAGGAGATTTAATCTTGTTAGGAATACAGCGTGACAATATTATGGTGTGGCCCAAATGCTTTCTTTGATCGGTATGGTAATGAATTTGATATAGCTTAAACCCGAACCTGGTTATCCTTCATAGGCACATTGTTATCAAGAAATACGTAATGCATTGTAATGAAATCTCTATGATCCTGCTTATGGGGATGTAACGCATGCAGTGAAATATGGTATTATTGGAAATGCAACCCTCCAAATTTCCTATGGTATTATTAGAAATGCAACCCCACACCTAATAATAAGAATCTGAGCTTACCATGTGGTAGAACACATCATTCTATGATAGTTTTCTTCTATACCATTTTCCTCGCAAGTTGATAATAACGGAGTCATTGAGGGCATAATATTCACGATTTCCAGGAGCCGCAGTAACCTTACGCCTCCAGCGCCTCGACAAAATGACAAAAAGTCGTTAAGAGGGACGAAAAGTCGAACGGATTTGTAGCGGATGACGTATGCGCGGGAAATCAAATGAGCCAATTACATTCGTTCGTGAACGTGACGTGACCATAGACATTCAATAGAACCAATCAGAAATGGAATATATCATCACGTGACAATAGAAGCTGGGCCTAGGAGAAAGCAGTTGAAATTCAAATCAGTTTAATCATGGCTACACAGTGCGCAGCTTGTAAGAACAATTATTTCGACTTTCTCGCAAAATATCATCGCAATAACGAAGCTAGTTTGCAATATCTGCGAGATCACGGTGTTCTTCCAGTGGAAGTCCAGTGCCCGCACTGCAAGACACCGTGTCATTATAGAAAAGACAGACACCAGTGGGTTTGTGGTGCATGGACAAAGATCGCAAAGAAAACGGAGAAAACAGTGCATTTACACGGTAAGCGATTACAAAGTGACATTTCTCTCGGGAACTAGACTTGTACCCTACCAAATACTCTCCTTCATCAATCACTGGCTAAGCAAACACTGGGATCATCAGACCGTTATGGGGTGCATGAGCGTGGTCTGGCGAAGCTTTTGCTCCGAGACACTCTTTGGCAAGCGTAAATATGAGAGGGGGAAGCTGCTGAGCCAGATATGGGTGTTCGGCGGGAAGCTGTACCCTCCGCTGTCCGAGAAGGAACGGCGGATAGCGATCGCAATTCCCGCCAACAATGACGTGGATGACCCTGACCATCCCTGACCCGCAACCTGGCCCGTCTGGAGTTAGTGCATAAGGTAAGACGTGGTTGAACTGTTCCTGGGTCTGGGCTCTCCTGCCGGAACATACGAGGTGAAGATTTTGCAGATTAGGCTGGGGGTGGGGGGGCTGCCCCCCTTGAAAGGGTGTTTAAGGGGACGGAGCCCCCTTTACAATCAGGAAATGTGTCGATATACTATTATTGCTAGTGTTTTACCAATATTTCTCGAAATTACCCCCCCCCCCATATGTATCTTGCCCTCCCCAACTATCGGGACCGATATCGTAGCTATGCTTCGTTTGCGAAAGAAATGAGTGCTACATTCGTTCGAAACACGACGAAAGCTATCGGAAAATTATTTTATTCGTGCAAAATAGCCTGTGGGGTTGCATTTCCAAATTTCCCCGAAAGATTATACGATAATGAAAAAGTGACCCCTTAAAGAACGTAATGTACGCGCATCATTTGAAAAAGAAAATGGGAACACATTACAAGAAAGCAGGACTGAAATTAAACAGGATTTTAGAGGTTCTTTCGTGTATCCAATAGGGATTAAAAATAAGGAAAAGACGTTCAACAGAGCTCCAGCTTTGGATTTGTGTCATGAGACAGTTTACCAGCGTTATGGAATTCCACTGCTGTCAATCATACATTTAGAAATTAGTTTTACCTACGATTATCAATATAATAAGTATGGAAAAAAAAAAATCGCGAATGATTTAGATCTGATTTGATTTGATGAAATTCATTTACAGAGTAGTGTACATGCCCTGCTAAAAGATTCCAAAGCATATATATCCAAGTTGCTTCTCCATGTCGGGGGCTATCAGTCAAATAACCATTTTTACATGCCAGAACGACTGTGCTATTTTACTTAAATTATTTACATATTTGGTCTGCAAAAAAGACTGATATCGATAATCATATGAAAGACAAGAAATAAGAGAGAGATAGGGGGATAGAGAGAGAGAGGGAGAGGAAGAGAGGAGAGAGAGAGAGAGAGGAGAGGGGAGATACATAGGAGAGAGGGGGAGGGAAGAGAGAGAGAGAGAGGGGGGGGATAGATAGAGATAAATAGAGAGAGAGAGAATTACACGTGCGCATGCGTATGCATACATAAAATGGGACATGCACCCCCAAAAGATGGGAGCAGATGTCTCATGAGAGATAATTTGCAGCGTCATCCTTGTGTTATCAGAATTGCAACCATGTCTTGTATATGGAATAAGATGCTCTCTGTGAGGCGAATGTACTCTGGTCTTGATAAGAAGACACGTGACGTAGTCAGGCGAGCAACATTCTTTATGGAGTGTGTTTATTAGTATGCGTCTCGCGTTTGTTTACGCATGGCTCTGTGCCTAAGAGCTTGAACTGCGTGAATGATGAGACGATCACAGATGAAACAAGAACATGCTATACGTACATGTTAAACCTAATCCAGCATACACACTGTTCTTATTATTCACGGAACTACGCGACGAAATGCACGGGACTGCAGCTCGACAGAGAACAGCAGGGCATTCACCAGGATAACGAAGGCCATGTTTGCACCGTCCCTGTTGCCAGCCAGACATGCATGTCCACTGCAACGCAAAGGGGTCCTCAAGTACCTCGTTTAAGTTCAAGGCCTCAATTAAGCACAAATAGACCAGGGCCTATGAGGAGAGGGTACATTATATCACATTCGGGACTTCCTTGATGTATATACTAAAGGCAGGTGATCTTATTTTGTGTGAGCCTTTAAGATCCACTGTAATTGCGATTCATAGCTATACAATAGATCTCAATACCCGATGATAAATTTCCTTTTTGAGACTCTGATAAGGCACGTAATGCAATCCACAGTCAAATGCAGGTTTCATCTTTATTTCTGCCTATCAGTATATTTTCTTCCCATTGAGTCGTCGGGATTGAGTAAAGACAAACATTTTCACGTGTGAGAAGATATGAGTTCTGTAATCCCATGCCATGTATGACGCAGGGAATTCCTTGCCTGGCGTGGAGACTCAAGGCCGGGAGCTTTGGATACCAGGAAAGAATTCAGACTAGCGTGTCATGGGGTTCCATTACAAGCGAAACCAGCCACCAGTAGGTTTCATTAGCTTACTACGAATGATTTTTTGGTTAGTTCTCTCTTGACGAAGATGGCGATTCACTATTGGGTTTCTGTTTCCAACATTTACATAAACAGGTGTACTGTTAGCTTTAGGCAAGGAGGGGACGAAGAGTTTGTCGCTTTATTTACAAGGCAAGTGGCAACTTTTCCGGTTCACTGACTGATACCAGATGCGCGGCATTCATATATGGTAGATGCCAGACGAAAAGCACAGAAAACCTTTCAAACTTTTATGTTGAATGAGTGCAATGACAACACTTTTCTGGCCTGTAGCTCATCGTTTATTTACATGAAATACGTATGAAAATAGGTAAATAAATATCGACAAACAAGGACAAATACCATAAGTTTGGAAATGAAATATATATCAATAGGGTGTTTTACGGAAGCAATTCACTTGGCAAGAATCTCAAGCCTTTATCTTGCTATTTTGAGCATTGCGCCCATAGATCACCTAATTGGGCCTTAGCTATCTTGCTATGTGAATACGTCGTTAGAAGCCAAGCGATGTACCGTTCCCATAGCAACAGCGTCGTTTACACAGTGTATTGCTTGTAGGCCTTCAAGTGCGGGTGGCAGTTGTAATTTTCACTGAATATCTTAGAAATTAAGTACAACGGTAACCGTAATACAAATGAAAATGAAATGGTGTATGTATGTATGGGCGAGAGTCTGAGAAGGACCGCCCTGGGATCCCTGCCACTGGGCTCCGACGCAGGGAAGGAGCTCGCTGCTGAGAAGAGCAAGCACTGGGTGTGCATGCAGTCGCTCTGGCATTCGGCTCTATGATCTGACGAAGATGCTGGAGGCCGAAGAAGGGGCAGAAGGAAGCCGTCAAGAAGGCTCAGCGGGACCGCGCTCAGCAGGTCCAGCCCCTCCGCGGTGCGCCAGGCGAGAAGGGCAAGCAAGAGCAGCACCCTGCCAGGAGCAAGCACAGCCTAGGTCATCGCCTCCTCCACCTAAACAAGGCGGAGGGAAAAGCCGCGAAGCTTGCTGAAGAACACGAGAAGCGCGCCAAACTTGCTCAAGCAGAGGAAAGCCAGCGCACCAGGCAGCAGACGCCGCAAAGGAATGTCATGAAACGCCTCCGCTGCCATGCGACAGA
>NW_020870863.1:81702-84202 GCF_003789085.1 Penaeus vannamei | reverse complement strand
CAAAACACACACACACACATATATACATATATGTGTATATATAAACATGTTTTTCTGTTTGTTTTTTGCCCGAGAATATAGCAACGGGCTGCTTCGATGATGATAATTCCGACTGCATCGTTAAGAATTGTAAAGAGAACAATGGACCAGAATAGAGTGTAAGAACGGAAATTGTAGAAGTTAGAAGGGAGGGATTATTCTATGTACTAGTTAATTAAAAGATACCGGTGTAATGCGGTTGACTCTCTCGATTTAGTTTTTATGTTTGTTTATATTATATTTACAGTAATGATTAATGAATTACGATATGTAGGAAAAGGGAGGGTGTGGAGTTTACCTTGTCCATGAATTACATTGATTTACATTGTGATACGCCACCTGTATGAAGAAAAATAGTAATGGTTAAGAATTAAAGGTAATGGATAAGTATGTATGTACGTATGTCCGTAAAAAAAAGGCAATGGATAAGAATGCTTCAGTGTTTATTGTATATATGTTGCACACTCAACTGATGAAAGGATTCAATCCACCCCAAGAGGTTTAAAACCGCCAAGTCATGCTACTCAAATTAAAATTAGATAAGTCGAAATTTGTTTTTTGGGGGGATTTCCTTTTAGCCCAAAATCCTGAGTGGTGTCGGAGATATCAATACAATATTATTTGTATCAGTAATGACATTGACAAAACTGGCAACAGTAAAAATTAAGTGGAAATGCATTCATATTTTGTAAATTATTTTTTTATACACATATTTATAAAAGAACAAAAACTATTATTGCAATGATCATCACTGAGTTGAAACGTACAAAATAATGTACTTAGTCCACTTTAATGACAAAACCAAACATTTTGGCATACTTTCACCCAATCTCAATGGAGAACTGTAAACATGGATAATAAATACTTAACATTAACATTGAATTAAGATGAAGTACATATACATATATATTATACAAAATGGTAGATGACAGATTCTTCTGAAATCTGAAAAGCAAGTTGAGAAACAATAATTAAAGATTTACCTATGTTACGCTAGGAACATTAAAGTAGGCACAACAAATGTAATATACACCAGAAAATCAAAATTTGTACAAGATATATTTGAATAATTAACAAATGCTAGAATAATATCATAAGGATGATGAAATATCACAACTTTGATCAAAATTAAGGTATTTACAATAAATATAAATTATAATAGACATTATTTATGAATGGCACAACTATCAAAATTACAACATAATGTGAAATATTCGACAAGTAACAAGATTCTAGAACCTTCGAACAAAGGAGTACAAGGTGAGAGGGAAAGCAGGCAGACTTTTGATCCTAAACTTTTGCTGAGGTACTTTTTACAATATTTATGCTAAAGGGTTAAATGAATCTAGAGAAGATGGATTTAGTGTTACAAAAATAGATAAATAAATAAATAAAAAAAAATCGTAAACAAAAGGCTCTGCTAAAGGCGACGTGTTCCATGAGCCGCCAGGGAACGCAATGAGAGGGAGCGGTTGTCTACCAAATCTATCGTCAAAAAGAAAACCATGTAAATATATGGGAGACTATAGTATATATGAAAACTGAAATGATTATTTATTTAATAATTCATTTGAGGAGTTCAGAGTCTGTGGAACATAAATATATATTAAGGATAGGCTTTTCTTTCTAAACTCTTTAAAATATTAAGGTTAGAATTAAATTAGGATATTCTGTAGAAAAGTAATGGTTTACTAATTCTGACTGACAATTGAGGATTGTGCTGGTCTGGTTAATTTGTAATTAGTATCTCTAAATGAGAAACCATAAAAAAAGGTTACGGGAGGTTTTCCTAATTCAAGTTGCATCACAGCTGCTTCACGGAAATTTGTAAACAATTGAATAGCGTAGAATTTTGGGAATTCTATCCTTAGATTTGAATGAATTATCAATGGAAAAAGATGCTGTGTATACAGTCATGAGAATGGCAGTGGGATAATGTGGTTTGATTAGATTTGATGGTTTTCTTTTTTAAGTTGTAACTGATAGTTCCTAGGTAGTAGTTTTAGGTAAATTAAATCTTTAGGAACAGTTGAAAAGGGTTCTTCTGGATCTAATAATAATACTTAATATTCTTTATTTTTTCGCTGCTTTGTAAGTAAGTTCCAGTGTTAATGTGATGATCATTGATTTTTTTTACTAAAATGAGGTAACTTTTATAATCCGCTAATGAATGAATAATACCAAATCCAACCCGATTAAAAGTAAATACTATGAATATTTTTTTCTAATCTGAATGCTGATACAAAAACTGCACTGCTAATCATAATAACGATGATGAAGGAAAAAATTATGATTGTAGGGATAAAAATTATAAAACGAAAGAATAATGATATGCAAACAGTGGAAATAAGAACACAAAGTCTTATTTTCTCCTTCGTCTTCAAGGTTGCCTTAGACTAATATACAGAGATGACTCTTGCACTAATGTTCTGAACACTCATCTCTTGGTGCTTGAATGTGC
>NW_020870863.1:59202-64202 GCF_003789085.1 Penaeus vannamei | reverse complement strand
TTTTTCTACCTGCCATCCTTAATATCTTGTTCCTATATTGATATACTTTGCGATTGACTGAAACTGCTTGATGTCCCTCAGGACGTCAATCAGTCACGCTGGCCCTTCGTCTCGAGCATAAAAACAACTTTCTTAGAACCCTGTTATATCCTATATTTGGATATACTCCCATAGACTGTTCTTTGCCTTTCATGAACTACAAACTTATTGACAATGCTTATCAATCAGCCTTTTGATGGCAACCCTTTCCATCACTATCAGTGAATGTTCTTCCATCTTCAGACCCCAATAATTCCCATACTGTAAAAAAAAAAGTCATCGGCTGTCCCTACATTTCTCACTCTCTGTAAATATTTTTGCTAATATGTGACGTCTCGCTCTACAGACAATGTGTGTAGCCTGTACAGGGCTCGGGTGTCCCAGCGTTGGCCGGGTTACGCCTCCGCCTCCGAGGCCAACACCTTCGCCTCGTGCTACTCCTCGTGGGCCTATCGTGACATCTCGCACCTGACCACGGTTACTGCCACTTCTTACTATGGTAGCCGCTTGCCTTCCCACGCTGTTGATGGCTACTCCTGTGATTATGAATCCAGTTACTGCACTTCCGTTTACGGTCGCAAGACGCTGAGAATCGAACTGCCTGAACCCTTGGCCATCAGAGTTGTCCGAGTGCAGTTGTTGTCTTCTTCAAAGTTACCAGACGTCTTCTTCGGCAATTCGTCGGTATATTCCGAAAACCCGAAGATCGCTACTCGAGACGAAACGACGCCAGACGATTATTCCGTCATCACCGTCACGCCGCCGGGGAACACGAAGGGCAGATATTTCTTCTTCAGGACCAATAGCAATTATTTGCACATCTGTGAGACTGCCATTGTTCCCTTTTAGTGACCGAGTAGGAGAGTTGAAAGTAATTTCTTTTAAGTAAACGATAACACTTTTATGCAAATCAAAGCCATAAACACAAGATTAATAGTATCCACGTCCTGGTGGTTTCAGCTCCAGTTAGGAAGGTGTGTATACATATGAGTACATGAAAACATACGTATAACTTGCTTTTGAATAAGAATTATACATTTTACAGCACCAAGTCTATTAGCAGAAGAAAAAAATGAATACCAGGAAAATACTCACATTTTTAAAGCAGGAAAAACCTTTTTAGAGAAAAAAAATCACAGGATCCACTGGCGTAATGACCTCAAAAAAGTTACCTGCCGCTGGTCGAGAGCTAAAATGTCCATTAAGCAAGCAAGCAAGAAAGGGCTGCCTCGGCACTCCTGAACTTTACACCAAGCAAGTAAAGTTTCAAACTCGTCTTTTATCTTCTCAACTTATGGGCGGATTTGCCTTTCAGGATATATTCGATATCAGTTACTGTAGATTATAAGACGAATTAATTTCCTCTTGATTGCCTGTAATTGATTTCAGATTCTCTCTCTCTCTCTCTCTCTCTCTCTCTCTCTCTCTCTCTCTCTCTCTCTCTCTCTCTCTCTCTCTCTCTCTCTCTCTCTCTCTCTCTCTCTCTTGATGAATATTGTGTTTGTGTTTTTGAACTATAATATGATCATGAATATGCTTTATTTGATGCTCACCATAGTTGTAGTGCACACTTGAAATGATAATTTTGATAATAATGAATGGGAATGTGTTTAAACTGATAGCGTTATAAATCATCAATGTTGATAATGATGAAACCTTTCATGAATTCACCGAAAGCAAAGACAAACGGAAGATGTATTGTGCATTTTTCGCGACATTGTAGATCCGAATGAAGATATGCAAAATTGTTGTGTAGGGTGTGAATATATTATAAACACACATACTCTTGTGTGCGTGTGTGTTTGTGCATGCGTGTGTGTGTTTAGGCGAGAGAGAGAGAGAGAGAGAGAGAGAGAGAGAGAGGGAGAGAGAGAGAGGAGAGATAGATAGAGAGAGAGAGAGATAGATAGAGATAGAGATAGAGAGAGAGAGAGATAGAGAGAGAGAGAGAGAGATAGATAGAGAGAGAGAGAGAGAGAGAGAGAGAGAGAGAGAGAGAGATAACTGGTCCTGCTGTTTAACCTTGACAGTGAACATATTTAATATCAAGATTTCCACAGATATTTTAGATTTCTGCCCTATCTTCACCTTGTGCTTTGTATTAGCAGCGATAATTATCTATCGCTTATATAACATAGTATTGTGATTGATTTGTTGACGTAAGTACATACATACCGTTGTTCTTCGCGAATATGTCTATGTATTTTGATATTTCGATCTCTATTAATAAATTTTATGCCCATGTGTGTGTGTTTTTTTCGCTTGGAGTTAGTTTGAATGATAACTAAGTTTACCCTAAAAATTATAGTTTTCTTTGATAAAGCCTGACGTATTTTAGCTATAACTAAAGCATTCTATTCCAAGAGAAAACAATAAAGAAAAAGGCGAATACTGCTTGTACTTGATGTTTTAATTTTCCGTCCCTGTACTGGAGAAAAAACTAGGATTACATAGCCAGAGCAAAGTGACAAAAGAACGTTGGAGCAACGGCTACTTAAATATCAGGAGTGGAATCCACGGACATTTTCAGACTACGAAAATTACTTGATTTCCATTGAGACTCGAAATGTTCTCAACTCTGCCTCAAAAGAGAAAGAAAGAATATATATGTACACAGACACACACACACACAATATATATATATATATATATATATATATATATATATATATATATATATATATATATATATATATAGGATAACTGATGCATTAAGAATATTCACACGAAGAATTAGATTAAAATTACCTTTTTCAAGTACCCAGGTGACGTCCTTAAACATAACCTCCTTGGCCGAGACAAGGCGATAAAGGTAACTGATGCAATCACCACCAAAATTTAATAGAATCTTACGGCCAAGACACAACTCTGATGAAACGTTTATAAAGATCAGTTTATAATTTTTTGTTGCATTTGCAGTAGAGGTAATTCATGCAATTATTAAGAAAATTAAACAAGACTGACAACTATCACCATCCTACTTTAAAGTTGATATAGAAGTTAAAATTGTTTGATGAAAAAAGTAAAAGGATATCTTAATAGCTTCTTGTATCTTGTATTTTCCCCTTTGTTTTGCTATACCACGAGTCGCTTTTGAAGTGATAAATTCAGTGTGTGTACGCTTCGTTCTTATTGAATAAATCTAACCTTTTAAGATATATCTAAGAGAACACAATGCACTTTCACTGTTAATTCAAAAGTAGCTCATGACATAGCAACGCAAATTTGTTACAAGATGTCAGCACTTTCTTATTTTTTATTCATACACAATAATTATCCCTGGTTTCTATAATCATCGTATATCTAATGTGAGCCAGAATTACAGTGCTTATTTGAATTTTCTTGTTATCATAAATTACTTGTAATTTTATGATGCAAATATCTCTGTATTCTTAGTTATTATTACCATCACCGTTGTAATAAATCTATATTTTATTGAAAGTGAGCCAGAATTATAGAGCTCATTCTTTTCATTAAAGTACGTGTAGGGGAACACAAACGACTTTCACTATTTCCTAAATAACTCCTTATTCATAAAATTATATAAAACCTTATACCTAGGTGTTTATACTTTTGCCAAGATGAAGAGAAAGATGCGATAATATTGACGAAAGCTATATTGATATTCAAGCGTTGAACTCCATGCTTTGACTCAAGCTTTGACTGATCCATGACCACATGACTCATGGCAAGCGATTGTCGACGTCTCCACGCCTCGGCAAAGGGCGCTGGATTCCTGTTTTTTTTCTGTAACTATGCTATGCGTATTACTCTTGTACATTATATATTTTTCTCTGAGAAGAAGCACATCATTAATCTGAAAGTATTTATGAATTGCAGTAGTTCCGCAGAAAGTAATATCCCGGCCTCCGCGCTTTAGCAAAGGTCATTTTCTTTTCCTTGTGTCTTCATTTGTCCAGCTATTATGCATTTGTATGAGTTATTCCAGCACGTTAGATTATTTCACATAATAAAACACATTTGCATACAAAGGAATTATCATGAAAATCATGATAATTACCTGAATTCACGTTTAAATCATCATAATTATCATTTAAAAGCGAAAAAGGTTTTTTTTTCGACCTTTCTCTCAAAAGCACATTTAAAGGTATTTACGAATATGAAATTATATGATGCACGCAAATACACAACTGAAACAAACAAATGATGATGATGAGTACATTTGCTAGCCATGCTCATGCGTGAGGGTGAAATGAGTGGTTAGCCCAGGTTACGCCAGCGTCACCCGGTAGGTGAAAGGGCGAGTTTTAAAGCTGGGAGATGATCCCCTTGGCTTAATAAACCTATTTGCAGCAATGACAACATAAAAGCCCAAATCAGTTTAATTTTTCTCGATGTTCTGTTTCTTACCTGACACTCTGAATGGTCTATTTTCCTATATCTGGCAGGGCTAAATTCTGTCTATGTAGTCATGACAGTGGAAACATTGCATGGGGTTGAGTATGCAAGGTGATACCAGACCAACTTTACCAACTAAGGAAAGTCTGACAGAGGTCAAGAGGCAGAGCATATCAACCCTCCTACTGGAGAGCTTGCTTTACACCACCTCAAACCTCAAACCTCACGAATTCCTTTAACAATTCTTCCTCAGAATCCTCAATCGGTCTCGGTAAGGATTAATTCCTTTGCAGTTTTCAAGGGTCTCGTGAGAAGACTTTAGCTCGTGGAATATCACATGCAAATAATCGCACTTTATACATGAACCGTATCCATGTTGACAAATGTAGAAGAGGTATGAATGAGACTGGATATCTTCACAATATAAGAGATGTATGTTGAAGACGTAATCGAAACCGGTCAAATACATCTCTTGTATTGTGAAGATATCCAGTCTCATTCATACCTTTTATACACACTTTATACCTCAATTAAGAGACATACGTCAGCCTATCAGCCACAAGGACAAAGTATGTGTAGATTTCGCATAGTATTAACATTCA
>NW_020870863.1:41702-44202 GCF_003789085.1 Penaeus vannamei | reverse complement strand
TCCTCAGCGAGCTGCTCGTCTACGGCACTCGAGGTGGGTTGGAGAAGGTTCCCCATGGAGGAGGAGGGAGACAGAGGGACTCTCTCTCTCTCACACACACACACATCTCTTTCTCTCTCTCTCTCTCTCTCTCTCTCTCACACACACACACACACACATCTCTCTCTCTCTCTCACACACACACACATCTCTCTTTCTCTCTCTCTCTCTCTCACACACACACACACATCTCTCTCTCTCTCTCTCTCTCTCTCTCTCTCTCTCTCTCTCTATATATATATATATATATATATATATATATATATATATATATATATATATCTCTCTCTCTCTCTCTCTCTCTCTCTCTCTCTCTCTCTCTCTCTCTATATATATATATATATAATATATATATATATATATATATATATATATATATATATATATATATATATATATATCATCATCATCATCATCATCAAGGGGGCTGACGCCGACGGGGGCGCATAGCCGCATCCACCTTTCGCTTCCACCTACGAGGATCCCTCATGGCTAGACGCCAGGCAGGGACTCGGCCCATCTCTATTTTTTCACGGCAGGTTTGGTTGATCTGCCCAAGCCACGACTTCCTCGGTCGTTCCACAGGCCTCCTCCACCCAGGGTTGTCTCGAACAGAGACGACCTGATGGGCAGGATCATCCTGTGGAAAGCGAGCCAGGTGGCCATATAGCCTGAGTTAGCGATCACGGATTGTGCAGATAACAGGTCCTGTGCCAGTCTCACGGTGCAACCGTTGGTTGGACACATGGTCCCGCCAACAGTACCCCATGATCCGGCGCAAGGACCTATTACAAAAGGGTTCAAGACGAGCCTCCAAGGCACAGGACAATGTCCAGGTTTCGCTACCGTATAGCAAAACTGGTATTATCAGGGCCTTGAAAACCCGTAGCTTGGTCCTTCTGCACAGGTACCGACATCTCCAAATACTTTGTTGAGAGAGTTCATGACCCCTGCTGCCAGGCCAATCCGTCTGCTGACTTCATGGTTTGACAGCCCAGAGTTATGAACTACACTACCAAGGTATGTAAAGCTCTCTGTGACTTCAGTGTCCTCGCCACAAGCACGTACCGACTGAACAGGTTCTCCTAACAAGTCCCCAAATTCCTGGACCTTGGTCTTGGTCCAGGAGACCTCTAGACCCAAGGGCTTCGCTTCATTTCTAAATGCATCGAGAGCCGCCACTAGGGTTTCCAAAGACTCAGATAGAATGGCAACGTCATCAGCAAAGTCAAGGTCTGTAACCTTGATATTGCCCAGTGTTGCTCCACAATGACTTTGAACAGTATCTCTGCCCAGTATCCAGTCCATGCAAGTGTTGAAAAGAGTTGGTGCAAGGACACAGCCTTGCCTCACTCCTGAACTAACAGGGAAGAAGCTCGACAGGCCCCCACCACACTTTACAGCACTTTCAGTACCAGTATACAGGCTTGCTATTAGTCCAATAATCCTTGTTGGAATTCCTCTCAGCCTCAGGATCTCCTAAAGTGACTCCCGATGCACCGTATCGAACGCCTTCTTGAGGTCGATGTAGGCTGCAAGCAGCCCACGCCCGAACTCACGGCGGCGCTCTACAATGACTCGAAGCGCGAGGATACGGTCTATTGTGGACTTACCAGGAGTGAATCCGGATTGCTCCAGTCTCTGGTGCCTCAGTAAATGGTCTCTGATATGTCTCAGAAGGATGTGGGCGAGAACCTTGCCAGGTATACTGAGCAGTGTGATGCCTCGGTGATTGCTGCAGTCCCAACGGTCCCCCTTCCCCTTCCAGAGAGGGATGACCACACCCCTCAACAGGTCAGGAGGAACGGAACCGGACCGCCAGATGGCAGCCAGGACAGCATGTAACCCCCGTGCCATAGGTTCACCACCAGCCTTTAACAATTCAGCTGGTATGCCGCAGATACCCGCTGCTTTACCACTCTTCAGCTTGGAAACCCCCCCCTCCTAACTTCAGTTAGGGAGGGAGGGTCCTCACTGATGGGTGGATCCGGCAGCGGGATCTCGACAATACCCGCATCCAAGTTAACTGTTGGTGGGTCAACCTGGTACAGCTGCTCAAAATACTCAGCCCAACGTTCCCGCACCGCAACAGGATCTGAAACGATCTCACCACTTACTGAGTGAACTGCTGTCACCTGTGAAGAGGGCTTGGAGTTCAGCTTTCTCAGGGCTTGGTATGCAGGACGAAGGTCATTTACTAAGAGATGGCCTTCTACCTCTTCTGTAAGACTCCTAATAAACTGTTCCTTGTCCCTTCTTAACAGGGACCGAATTCTGCGCACATGAGAACGGTGCAATTCCCGATCCCCTGTCAGACGAGCCGCACGACATGCATCTGTGGCTTCCAGTGTCTCCTGCGAGATGGAATTCTGTACTACTCTCGGGCATACACCAATCGTATCTTGAGCTGCATCAAGCGTTTCACGCTTAAAGGTATCCCACAGAAGAACAGGGTCTGACA
>NW_020870863.1:31702-34202 GCF_003789085.1 Penaeus vannamei | reverse complement strand
GATACGTCAAGGTTTGCGCCGAACGTCTCTTGTTCCCTCGCTCTTTGAGGAGTGGCTGCGAATGATCAATACCTGCACTGTGAATACGCACTAGATGTAAAAGTTCAATTTTGTCGTCAGGATAAAGAAAGCAACTTTGTCACTTTGGATTTGTATGCGGCAATGCACGTCCCTGATGTTCAAACATATACATGTGTTTGTCTGTAAAATGATACATGAGCTGAATGCGATTTAGTTAACCATGGAAAAATATATTTTTATAGGTATCCACCACGTTTCCCAATTCGTTCGCAAACTGCAAGCTGAAGGCAGTAGGTCTAAAGCACAAGTCTCAAGCTGCGTGTGCTGCCTTATGCAACCGAACCCCGGACTGCTCCATCTACTGCATGAAAGGTCAGTTTAGCAAAAGGTGGCAGCATTTCAGTTTACAATCAAAAGTAGTCAGAAGAACGCCATATTTTTTTTTTTTTCTCATGAAATATCCAGTGCAACCAACACTATTTATCTTTAACTGGCCACACTTATATAAGTTACTGCAATGGATAAGTTTGTCATATGCAAATATGGACCATGGCTCTATTGTGAGGATAAACTAATTATTTCTTTACATAACACCTCATTCTTCATACAAATCCTCTGGGGTTGGCCGTTCCTATAGGTTGTCGCCAGTAATGGTTTTCTTCTGCATCTTGTGACCCCATATTCAGCTGTCTCATGTCTCTTCATCTCCATCTCTCTTAGATAACCTGTCACCCATTGTAAGTTTAATGCCTGTCTGAATCTGCCAGCACACTTCAGGGATTCATAAACAAAAGCCAAGTATAATGCAGATACTGTATCAATTGATGGCACCCACGATTTGCATCTTCAGTCCCTTTGTCCTTCTAGCCTTGCTGATGTGAGATCTCTCGCTCTACAGACAATGTGTGTAGCCTGTACAGGGCTCGGGTGTCCAGCGTTGGCCGGGTTACCCTCCGCCTCCGAGGCCAACACCTTCGCCTCGTGCTACTCCTCGTGGGCCTATCGTGACATCTCGCACCTGACCACGGCTACTGCCACTTCTTACTATGGTAGCCGCTTGCCTTCCTACGTCGTCGATGGCTACTACTGCAATTTCGATGGAAGTTACTGCACTTCCGTTTACGGTGGCCATACGCTGAAAGTCGATCTTCCTGGACCCTTGGCCATCAGAGTTGTCCGAGTGCAGGCGTGGTCTAATACAGTTCCCCCCGATGTATACTTTGGCAATTCGTCAGTGTATTCGGAAAACCTAATGATCGCCCCCAGAGCTGAAAATACACTCGACGCAGCTTACGTCTTCACCGTGACGCCGCCAGAGGCATGGAGGGAAAATTACTTTTCTTTAGAAGTCCCAGCAGCTATTTGCATGTCTGCGAGATTGCCATTATTCCATTTTAGTGTCCATGTACTACAGAGTAGTGTATGGTCATAAAAAATGTACACATATGCCAGAACCAGATTATATAGCAACCTTTTCAGCGAAAGAAAAAGGACGACTATAGGGTAGCTGAAAGTGAAAATACCTCTCTATCTATCTATCTATTTATCTCTCCCTCTCTCTCTGCAAGTATTTTTCGAGTAAACTGTGGTCCTCTTATGTCGAGTCGTTTGGGATCCAGTCAAGGCAAAATTTACACATATATGCATTACAGAGAAAATTAGCACTTTTTTCGTTTTTTTCTTGAATCGTTTATAATTTCACTCTACAGCGTATTACTCTGTTACTGAGAGGCAAACTTTTCAGAGTGAGAGCCAGATGAGATTTTATGGAAATTGCCTGCTGGTTGGAGATCTTTTTCTGGGAATCATGCAAATCAGGGTGGTGCTGCTTAGCATGAAGTGATTCGATTTCTGACTCGATGGCTGAGAGAGACAGCAGACGACTGTCATTAAGATGGTGTTGAAGACTAAGAATAAACGAACCCAGCCTTTATCATCAGTGGCAAAAGATATGATTGTCACACGTATACATATAAACACACAAATACATAAGCCAAAAGATGCATAAATAGATACACACACAAACCCATATACAAACACATAACCACACACATACATACATTCATACACACATATATGAATATATATGTATAGAGATACTGAACCAATCTATACCTATATCTTAAGACTATATTTCTCTTTTTGCCACATTAGACACTCCAATGTTGTGTTGTATATCCCCTCCGCAAAGAGCTATGTATTGATGTAACGCTTGTCACATGCTAACCACGTGGCAGAGCGATCTTAGACCACTGTACAGGAGATGAGCAGACTCTCTGCGGGGAGACAAGGAGCAACACCTCGCTCGAGGAGCAGCCGCACTCAACATTAATCTTTAATAAAGTAGTCAAGACGTCTTGGTTGTCTAATTTAAACCAGAAGTCGCCATCTATCATACTCTTGTTGGACCCATCATTCGGGCAACCTAACATATGATAGTATATATATATATATTATATATATATATTATAGTATAATA
>NW_020870863.1:15000-17500 GCF_003789085.1 Penaeus vannamei | reverse complement strand
CTCTCTCTCTCTTCTCTCTTCTCTCTCTCTCTCTCTCTACAAAATCTTTTCTTTACTTTCCCTTCCTCTTCATCACGTGTTCCCGTATATTCTTTTCTCTCTCTCCCTTCTTCGCCTCATTCTCTTCTCTCTCTCTCCCTTTTCTTTACTTTCCCCTCCTTCCTTCCCCATCTTCTCTCTCTCGCCTCTAGCATATTTTATTTAGTTCCTCTTCCCTTTCCCTCCCCCCGCAGAATATTTCTTTTATTTCCCCTCCTTTCCCTTCCCTCCCTCCTCCCCATCCTCTCCCCTCCCAGATCTTTCCCTTTACTTCCCCTTCTCTTCTCTTTTCTTCCCCTTCTTTCTCTTTTCTTCTTTCTCTTCCTTTTCTTCCCCTTCTCCATCTTCTCCCCAGCTCCCTTTCCTTCCCTTCCTCCATCCCGTTCCTTAGCCGTCTCCTTGCCCCTGCCTTTCCTTAACTTCTCCCTTTTTGCCTTTTCCTTCGCTCTCCTCTTCACCCTCTCCTCCTTCTCTCCCTCCCTCTATCCTCCTCTCCTTACTGTCCCTTAGCCCCTTCCCCTATTTCCTCCCCTTTCCCCCTTCCCTTCTCTTCCTTCCCTAACCTCTCCTCTCTCCTCCCTCTCCTTTACCCCTCCCCTCTTCCTTCCCTTAACCCCTCCTTTCCCACTCCCTCCCTCTTGCCTTGCTGTCCTTAGCCCTTCCCCTTTTCCTCCCCCTTAACCCCCTCCCCTCTTTCCCTTCCACAACCCCTCCTCCCCTCCCTTTTAACCCCTCCTTTCCCCCTCCCTCCCTTTAACCCCTCCCCCCTCCTTTCCATTAACCCCTCTTCTCCTCCCTCTCTTCTCCTATATCCCTCCCCTCCTAACTTTCCTGTAGCACCCCCCCCCCCCCCCGCCCTCGCCAACCCCCCAAGACCGCCATGTTGGGGTCGAGCAACCCTATCACTCAATTACTACATTTATTATCTGACGGAAGCCTCCGAGGGATTAAGGGGCATTACGGGCCGAGCTGAGCCCTGAGCGACACAATATTGTGCTGAGGAGACTCGGCTCGCCCCCCCCCCCCCCCCCCCCCGCGCTTCTCTCGTTCACTCTTTCTCTCTCTCGATTTCTCGATTTTTTTATTTTTTTTATTATAAAGAGAGAGAGAGAGAGAGAGAGAGAGAGAGAGAGAGAGAGAGAGAGAGAGAGAGAGAGAGAGAGAGAAGAGAAAGAGAAAGAGAAAGAGAAGAAGAGAGAGAGAGAGAGAGAGAGAGAGAGAGAGAGAGAGAGAGAGAGAGAGAGAGAGAGAAAGAGAGAGAGAGAGAGAGAGAGAGAGAGAAAGGAAGAAAAGAGAGAGAGAGAAAGAGACGCCAAGCAACACTTCAATTCCAAAACACCACAACAAACTACGCGAGCTACATCCTCCTCTTCTGGCTCTTCCTCTTCCTCGTCCTCCTCCTGTTCCTCTTAACCCTCCTCTTCTTCCTCCACCTCTTCCTCTCTCACATCTTTCTCCTCTTCCTCTCTCTCTTCCTCCTCTCCCTCTTCTTATTTTCATCCTTCTTATTGTCATTATTATCATTAATTTATCACTATTATTATTATTGTTGTTGTTGTTGTTGTTATCATTATTATTCCTCTCCTCCTTACTCCTACCCTCCTCCTGCCTGCTGCTGCTGCTGCTCCTCCTCCTCCTCTTCTTTCTTCCTCTTCCTCCCCTTCTTCTTCTTCCTTTTCCTCCTCTTCCTCCGCCTCCCCACCCTCCTCTCCTCCTTTTCCTCCTCTTCCTCCTTCCTCGGCTACATTTACTCCTCCCTCCTCCGCGGGTGACGAACCGAAACCCGAAACTGAACCCAAGAACACGAATTCGAACCCCGGAAGTGAAGCCGAGGACGTGAACCCAAGAACCCAAGAGAACCCGAAAGAGTAAACATAAACCCGAAATTGAACCCGATCCCGAGACTCCGAAAGTGAACCCGCAGGTGAACCCGAAATTGAACCCGAGAGACTCCGAAAGTGAAACCCGCAGGTGAACCCGAAATGAACCCGATCCCGAGACTCCGAAAGTGAACCCGGTGAACCCGAAATTGAACCCGATCCCGAGACTCCGAAAGTGAACCGCAGGTGAACCCGAAATTGAACCCGATCCCGAGACTCTGAAAGTGAACCCGCAGGTGAATCCGAAAGTGAACCCGACCCCGAGACCGAGAGTGAACCCGGGAGTGAACCGGAGTCGGACGCGGAGATCTCGCACCAAGGTTCGCTCGCCGTAATTGAGCTGTCTCCTCTCGTTTTGCCGTTACGCCGACTGATTCAAAATTTAAATCTGGTCAGTGTTCCCAACGGACCGCAGTTTTACCTCAGTTCAAATGTAATCGCAATGAACTCGAATTAGAATCACAAACAATGTAATTTCGCTTCGGTCCTCAGAGGCGCCGGATTTGTTACATTGGCAATCATTGGTTCGGAAGGAGTGTCTCCCCCGGGATTCGCCCAATCACAAACAACCTTTCATCCCG
>NW_020870862.1:358883-368883 GCF_003789085.1 Penaeus vannamei | reverse complement strand
GAGGGGAAGGGGGAGGAGGAAGGGGAGGAGGTCTCTTATCCCCCCCCTCTTCCCCACTTCTTTTCCCCTTACTCTCTCCCCTGCCCCCCCCCCACTACTTCCCCTCACACTCTCTCTTACTTCCTCTATCCCTTCATCGGATCGTCCTCCCTTACCCCTTCACTTCACAGTTCCCCTCACAATTTCCCCTCAGTTCTTTTCCTCATCCCTCACCTCATCCCATTCTCTGACTCATTCCTCTCATCCCTACCCTCTCAATCTCCCCTCACCTCTTTCCCTCATCTCATTCTCTGACTCATTCCCCTCACCACTTCCCCTCACAATTTCCCTTCACAATTTCTCCTCACTCCTTCCCTTCAGCGCATCCCGTTACCCATAACCCTTGCCCATCCCCTCATCCCATTCCCTTCACCCTTTTTACGCACCCATTCCGCTCACCTCTCCTACCCTCCTATCCCCTCACCTCAGCTCCTACCCCCAGCCCCTCTCCTCACCCATTCCCCTCACTATTTCTCACCCATTCAACGTACTCATTCCCCTCACCTCTCCTCCTATCCCTAGCCCTTTCCCCTCACCCCCTCCCCTCCCTCTCCCCTCATCCTTCCTCCCTCCTTCCCCTCCCCCTCCTTCATCCCTTCCCCTCCCCTCCCCCTCACCCATACCCATCCTCCACCTACAACCCCACCCTTCCCCTCATATCCACCCCCTCACCCCCTCCCCAGCCCTTTCCCACCCACTTTAAGAAAATAAACCCAAATAATGAACTCCCTGGCAACCTCCCCTGATCTAATCGCCTCGGGGGTTTTCTGCGGACGAAAAGCGCGCGAAAAAAAAAAAATTAGAACATACGAGTCCATTCTTGGCCAAGGAAACCGTAAAGAGTGAAATTTAGACAGAACTCGGCGAGGACGAAGCCAAGGCGCTGAGGGGGGATGGGGGGAAGGGGGAAGGGGAAAGGGGGGCAAAGTTTCTGAGTCGGTTTTGGCCCTTTTGTTGCCCGGATTTTGTTTGTTTGTTTGTTTTTATTCATTTATTTGTGTGTGTGTGTGTGTGTGTGTGTGTGTGTGTGTGTGTGTGTGTGTTGTGTTGGTCTTTAATTCGTGTACGTTTCGGCTGGGAGGGATTGCTGTTCGTTATATGAAGGTGGTTTCTTGTTTTGTTTTTGTTTTTTATTTTTCTGATTTTCTTTATTCTGATGTTTTGATTTTTTTTTCTTTTTTGGGAGGGTGAAGGGTATTTCTCCTGATTTTTTTTCCTCTTTTTCTTCTTCTTCTTATCGTTATCATTAATATCATTATTATTGTTATCATTATCATTATCATTATCACTATTATTATTATTGTTATTATCATTATCATCATTATTATTACTGTTATTATCATTATCATTATTATTATTGTTATTGCTATTATGATTATCATAATCCTTTTGTCCTTCTTCTTCTTCTTCTTCCACTCATACTACCACTACTTTTATCTCTTTAATGATAATCTTCATGTTGCTGTGTCTCTTCTGTTGTGTATTACGTCTCTCTTCCTCCTCCTCCTCCTCCTTCTGTTTCATCTTCTTATTTAATTCTATTCTTCAAGCTTCTATTATGCGTTACTTCCCCATCCTCTTTTCTACTTTTTTCTTCTTCTTCTTTATCCGTCTTCTCCTTCTACTTCTGTAATGCTTCTGCTTTGTGTCACTTCTTTTTTTTCCTCTTCTTCTCCCTTATCATTATTACTAACATCTTCTCTTATTTCTTCCTTTTCTTCTTCTCCTCTTCCTCCTTCTTCTTCTTTTCCACCTTCTTCTCCTCCTCCTCCTTCTTCTTTTCCTTCTCTTTCTCCTCCTCCTCCTCCTCCTTCTTCTTCTTCTTTTCCTCTCCTCCTCCTTCTTCTTCTTTTACTTCTCTTCTCCTCCTCCTCCTCCTTCTTCTTCTTTTCCTTCTCTTCCTCCTCCTCCTTCTTCTTCATTCTTATTATTATCATCATTATCCTCCTCTTTATTATTAATATCATTCTCTTCCTTCCGCACTGCTATTCATGTTTCTGTCATATGCCATTTTTTCACCTTCTCTTCTCCCTTCTCATTATATTGCGATTACCATTGCTAATGCCGCAATAAATCCCTGATTAGTAATATCAGTAATTATATTCACTGACGTTGCAGTATTCCGTGCATTCAAAATCAATTTCAAGATCTTTGATTGCAGTGCAGTGTTGTGCTGACATACAAACGCATCTATATACTTCTGATTGCGAGTATGATTGGGGTAATTATTGCGGCTGTTTTTTGTAGAGTATAATTAAGAATCCACTTGTGCATATTTCCTTTGTGTTTTCAAAGGAACTCGAGGTGGTGTTTTTTTTTTTTTCTTTTCGATGGGAACAGATTCGATTTCTGGTCCCGATTGCGTTCAGGTGATGACGTTTGGGTGTGTGTGTGTGTGTTGTGTGTGTGTGCTGTGGTGTGTGTGTGCGTGTGTGGTGTGTGGTGTGTGTGTGTGTGTGTGTGTGTGTGTGTGTGTGTGTGTGTGTGTGTGTGTCGGGTCTACATCTGTGTATGTTTGCAAGTCTGTCTGATCCCCAGCATCTTATTCTACAGAGGAAGCAAAACCCCAGCCGCTGCCTTCGGTTATTCGCCGCCCCCCCCTCCTCTCTCCCCCTTCCGGCTGCATGGCGAGCGTTGCCAACAGCTGACTCATTAACGTTCGCTACGCTTAGGAACTGAGTGTTCTCTCGCCCCCCTTTATATATGTCACTCTTTTGTGCGTGAGATTAGATCACAATGGGACGCGGGGGAACTGTGGCGAGAGAGCGACGGACATGTTACCGCTGTGGCATTCTCTTCGCCGATTGGAGGATCTCGGGGCGGTCTTCGCATCACGGGAGACATCACTCACAATGCTCGTTCAGGGGATTCGGTGGTGTATCCTGTTCTCCGCCCTTATTCCCACACTGCTGCGGGACCTCTGAATCTTCATCCTCCTTAATCCTTCCCTTGTCTCCTCCTCCTCCTCTTCCTCCTCCTCCTCCTCATGCCTCGCGCAACCCCATCCTTTCCACCTCATCCTCCGACGTCCTTCACTTCCCTCCTAGCTTTAATTTATCTATTGTGGCCTTCTCTGATCCATCATCCTCGGCCACAAGGATATAAGCAGACCAAACAATGAGAGGAAGATCCGAGAGAGTTTGCGAAGTG
Organism: Penaeus vannamei; assembly: GCF_003789085.1. Classification (NCBI taxonomy): domain Eukaryota; kingdom Metazoa; phylum Arthropoda; class Malacostraca; order Decapoda; family Penaeidae; genus Penaeus; species Penaeus vannamei. The sequence continues at coordinate 365,694 of NW_020870862.1, read as the reverse complement.
ACCTCGCGTTGCATCTCCGTGAATTTGTCGCGGACGGGAAGCTCTCGGCAATAACGCCGTCGGTGGTGATGTCAGCCTGTGGCGGCAAGTGGCAATGTCGAGGAAATGCCATTCGTTGAATCGCATTTTTTCATCCATTGTTGTCTGCGTTTCCTCGCTATCCAGCTGCAGCATGTTGTGTGTTGGTATGTTTACTACGCAGCAGTTGCAGCGGGCGTACAAATACTGTACACAGTTTTGTGTACGGTATTTGTGCCTAAGCATTGTTGAAATGGTGTTTTCAGGTTGTATTGCCATTCTGATGGTGCGCTGGCCAATAATGAACTTTGCCCAGACATTGCTAAAGTTTGATTGATTCTTTCTCTCCCTCTCTCTCTCTGCATATATATATATATATATATATATATATATATATATATATATATATATATATAATATATATATATATATATACATATATATGTATATTATACATATACAATATACAAATACACACACACACACACACACACACACACACCACACACACACACACACACACACACACACACATATATATATATATATATATTATATATATATATATATTATATATATAATATATATATATATATATGTATATATATGTATATATATTTATATTATATATATATATATATGTGTGTGTGTGTGTGTGTGTGTGTGTGTGTGTGTGTGTGTGTGTGTGTGTGTGTGTGTGTGTATTTACATGTGTGTGAATACATAATGTATATCAGCCCCGATCTTCTGCTTATTCAGCGCGGGGGAGCAGAGGGCAGCGAGCGCGAGAAGAGGTTTTGTTTGACAATTACTGCACTCTTATGCGTCCGAAACGTCATTTCATTAACTGAATTATACACCTTCATCTTATGTTTTCATAATCTTCCCTAAGATTATCATTTTTATTTCTTCTGTATAAAATCTTGCTTTTTTGAAGGGGATAGGGGGAGTGAAACGGTTGCCATGTTCTTAATTGTTTTGATTATTAAGCTTCTTTCTCGTTCTCTTAAACTAGGGACTTTACGTCGTGTTTCTATCTCCGAATCCGTTGTTATTTATCTAATTAAATGTTAAGGTGTCATCAAGGTCACTAATAACACCTGTTCTTCTTGTTCGCGATCTTCATGGCCTCAAGTGTTCATGTCTCTCCCTCTTACCCCCTCCCCCCCCCCCACCCCCTTCGCTTTTTTGCCCCTCCCTCCCCCAAGTCCCCCTCCCACCCCCTTGCTTACCGATGCACCAACCCTTCCAACCCGGCGTGACTATTCTTCCCCCCTCTCTTCCTATTCTTTCCCATTGCTCTTGCCTTACCTTGCCTTTCTCTCCCACCCCCTCCCTCCCTGTACCCCCTACCCTACCTACCCCCCCTCCCTCTCGTTTTTCTCTCTCCCCTCCCTACTTTTCTGTCTCACTCTCCTCTCTTCTTCCATTCACGCGCTTCTTGGCAGCTGCCCGCACTTCCCTTCGCCGCCACCAAATTAATTTCAAGAATGGGTCTTAACCTCTTGAGAAAGGAAGTTGCTGCCTCCACCTATCGAGCGCGTCCCTGTTCGCTATATATATACACGCTTGCTTTATTTGTGTATGCACAGATGACACCATAGCGAGCTGCAGGGGAGATGCTGAGGAGGGGAGGGAGGGAGGGATGCTGACGGGGGTGAGAAGGAGGGAGGGGGAGGGAGGGGGGATGCTGACGGGGGAGGAGGGAGGGAAGGGATGGGTGGGGATGGAGGGAGGGAGGGAAAGGGACGGGGATGCTGACGGAGAGGGCGTGGGAGGGGATGCTGACGATGGAGGGAGGAGGGGGTGGGGGAGGGATGGAGGAGGGGAGGGAGGGAGGGAGGGAGGGGAAGGGATGCTGAGGGGAAAGGGAGAGAAGAAAAGGGGGTGCTGAGGGGGAGGGATGGAAGGAAGAGGAAGGGTGGGGGATGCTGAGGAGGGAGTGAAGACAGGGATGCTGAGGGGGGAGGGAGGGGATCAGGCATGTTGAAGGGAAAGGGAGGAGGAAGAGGGAGGGGGACAAATGGAGGAAAGGATGCTGAGGGGGAAGAAGGGAGGGGAGAGGGATGGAGAGAGATGCTGCGGAGGGGAGGATGCCGAGTGGGGAAGTGATGAGGGGGAGGAAGGAATAGAAGATACAGAGAGGGAGGGAGAGGGCGCTGAGATGAGAGGAAGAGAGGATGGTGGATACTGAGGGGAGAGAGAGGAAGGGGAGGATGCTGAGAAGAGGGGAGGAAGGAATATACTGACCGGAGAGAAAGGGAAGGGAAAGAATGAAGGAAGAAGGAGTGAGGGGAGATGCTGAGGAAAAGGGAGGGAAGAGATGCTGCGGGAGAGAGAGAGGGAGGGAGAGAGGGGAGAGAAGAGAGGTGCTGAGGGAGTGAGGAAGAGGAGAGAAAGGAGTGAAGAGGATGGGAGGAAGTGGAGGATGAAGGGAAGGGGAAGGGAAGGGGGGAGAACCGTGAATGGCAGAGCGTGGCAAGGGAAAAATCTTTCTTTTAACTGGTCTAAGGAGGTGCCTCAATTTCTTACTCACTTCCAAGACTTTTAACGTGAAAAGAATCGTGGGGAGAGAGGGGGGAGGTAGGGGAAAGGGAGAGAGAGAGAGGGGGGGGGAGAGGGAGAGGGAGGAAGGGGGGGAGGAGGGAGGGAGGAGAGAGAGAGAGAGAGAGAGAGAGAGAGAGAGAGAGAGAGAGAGAGAGAGAGAGAGAGAGAGAGAGAGAGAGGGAGAAAGAGAGAGAGAAGTAACAAGAAAAAGAGAGAGAAAGAACGAGAAAGAAAGAGATAGAAAGAGACAGAGAGAAACACCCAAACCTCCCCGCCTCACCACCTCCCCTCCTCCCCCCCTCCTTTTTCTTCTTCTTATAAAAGATGCGAGATGTTTATGTGGTCAAGGTGCTGGCTGTCCCCGTTACATTGTCATTCGGAGATGAGGGCAACACATGCACGTTCGGAGCCACATGCGTGTCTGAGTGAGTGTGCGCATGTAAGTATGTCTATGTGCGAGTGAAGAAAGATAGAGATATGTAAGTACAATGAAACATACATGAGAGAGCCACACGTGTACGTACTCAAGGTGGAAGCGTTTATAAATACACGGGTGTGTGTAAGGGTGTGTGTGTGAACGCCAGGACATGAATGAAAGAAGACTTAGAAGGTGAATGAGTGGTTATGTGAATGGACGCACAGGTGAATGGATAGCTTCAGCCAGTAGGTGAGAGTCTTGGTGATTTAGAGGGCATGGAGGTGTTGGTTGAACAAACAGACGGGTGTGAGTTTAAATGTTTGCTTTCGGGTGAATGTTAAAGAGATGGTCAATCTACGTCGCGTGTGAGTGATTGTTTTATCACTTGCTCCGGACGGGAGGAGCAGTCGGGCTTGTATGAGTGTTAGTAGGTTTAAGGTGAATTTAAGTTCTTGTGAAAAATATGCTATGTACATTTTCCTTCTTTTTCAGTATCAAATAATAGATTATTTTACTGTTGCCTTCTCTTGGTATGAGCCCACTTCAGACTTAGAAAAGCGAGCGAGAATATAAAAGCGATGCTTTGAAAACGTAAATAGAAAAAGAAAGGTAACCCAAGTTCAATAAATAGCAACATGCAACATTGCTGAGTAGCTTCCCATGGTCGAGCCTCGTGAGTATGCACAGATACGTTGAACAGATCCAATTATAATGAAAGGTAAGACAGCTGAAAAGAATGATAGACACAATTAAAAAAAGACACATAATACATATCATTTGAAAATATACTAAATCCACATCACAAAAATGGGAGTTTAATCATAAAACTAACGCACTGTACGACAAAAGAAAAGATACAATTAAATCAATAAAAAACACAATAAAAATAGATATCAAATTTCAAAAGATAAACATAACGCCAACGACAATATAGAAATATACAACGACCCCCCCCCCCCTTTCCCTGCCCCCGAAACAACGACCCCCCCCCCCCCGAAACAACGACCCCCACGAGCGCACAGCGAACCTTGAAGACACCAAACACAATACTCTGAGACGACAAGATTTATGCCTGAGGATGCGCGGGCTCCAAGGCGAGAGAGGGGAGGGGGACGCGCCGTAGGTCTCGCTGTTGGCAGGAGGAGAAGGGTCAAGTAAAAGTGCCAGTAAGTGCCAGCCGCAGAGAATGCTACACAATATGAATGTGCGAGCTCAAGGGCGCGGGTTAAATGGGAGAGGAAGCGGGGAAAGGGCTGCACATGATGAGAATGATGTGGTGCTTGTATTCTTGGCGGAGTCTGTAATGGTGCTGCTCTCGATGTGGGTTCGTCGAGGTTCATTCTTGCGTTATAGGAGAGAGGGTTATGATCAAGTCTTTGGAAGTTATTTCACTATATTTCCAACTGAAAACTTGGGAGTTAAGAAAGAAAGACAAGCAGACAGACGAAGGATATGAAGAGGAATCAGAAATAATGAAGGAAATTGTTGATAATGCATGATTGAAGAAAATTGTAAATAGCATTACGATGAATATTGCAAAAAATAATAATAATAATAATAATAAAGACTGAAATGGTGCAAAAATAAAATTGTCAAGGTTTGGAGATACCAAAAAAGTAACAATAGGAAACACTCAGTGAGAGCAAACCTCCACCGTTATTTTCATCATATACCTTCAACATTCTAAATCATACTCTCCCCCTAAAATCATATTTAACCTTAATCTACCTAAATTCCACAATAACTTACTCTTATCAACCTTGATATACTCCAAAATCTACTCTTCCACTACTCTCATCGACTCACAATTTCCCTCGTATTCGACCCACATGAACTACAGTCCACCCTAAACATTTACTCCGTACCCAAAATTTACTCTGAATGTACCCTTAATCCACACTTAATCCAACCCTACCTCTACTCGCCTAGCCTGAAGTACAATCAAAAGCTAATCCACGTTTTCCTGAGTCATAGAGAATCCCCCACAATTTTTCACCACGATTCGACCGTAACTTTAGTCGGATATAACAAGACAAATAACAAGCAAACCCAAGATAATAATTTTTCACCACGATCCGACCGTAATTTTACCCGGATATAACAAAAATAATAAGCATACCCAACGAAATAGCTTTTCACCATGATCCGACCGTAACTTTCCTCGGATATAACAAGGCAAATTATAAGCAAACCCAACAAGACAAATGATTATTTTTCATCACGATCCGACCGTAATTTTACCCGGATATAACAAGACAAATAATAAGCATACCCAACAAGACATATAATTATTTTTAACCACGATCCGTCCGTAACTTTACCCGGATATAACAAGACAAATAATCAATAGACACAACCTGTCCAAGAAGAGGGAGAACAGACAAACGACCAATTACATAATCACAAAAGCCCCACCCGAAAAGCTGAAAACAACGAACAAATAAAACAAATCAGAACAGAACAGAACCAGAATTACATAAAAACACAACAAGAACGTGGTCCCTGGAGTAACTGGAGAGCGTAAATGAGGAGGAAGTCCGAGGAGCCAATGAGAAACGTAAGAAAGACATGAAAGAGGCAGAAGGTCTTTGGAAAACTCACCTGCAAACGAAACGTGAAGAGAGCAAAGACGAGTACAGATCAAAGTCTAGCGAAGCGAAAAGGGAAAAGGGAAAATAGAAGATGTGCGAATGAAAGCTTGCGAATCAGAGAAAGAGAGAGAAGGAGGAGAGATGAGGAGGGAGAGAGAGAGAGAGAGAGAGAGAGAGAAGAGAGAGAGAGAGAGAGAGAGAGAGAGAGAGAGAGAGAGAGAGAGAGAGGAGGGAGAAGAGAGGAGAGAGAGGAGAGCGGGGTGAGAGAGTGAGAGAGAGAGAACAAATTGGAGATCAACAACATTACGAAAGTAATTTGATTGTGGAAGTCGATAAAGACAATTTATAAGAACTGCAAATTTCGAATCATTTCAGGAGGAGAGGGAAAGCCTGTGACATTATTAATGATATCGAGATAATGGAGATTAGATAAGAAACTTCTACAAACCTGATTAATTCTGAAGACAGTAAATAGATGTCAAATTGGAATACAGAATAAGGGAGATCCGAGATGATTTAGAGATATGAAAGAAGCGCAGTTCATCAATTTTAATTTGGGAATGACATCTAGCAAATAAAGGGGCTTGTGTTGACATATGTACATAAAAGCGTATATACGTGTATGTCTGTACTTGTGTACGTCTGTGTGTGTGTGTGTGAGAGAGAGAGAGAGAGAGAGAGAGAGAGAGAGAGAGAGAGAGAGAGAGAGAGAGAGAGAGAGAGAGAGAGAGAGAGAGAGAGAGAGAGAGAGAGAGAGAGAGAGAGAGAGAGAGAGAGAGAGAGAAGAGAGAGAGAGAGAGAGAGAGAGAGAGAGAGAAGAGAGAGAGAGAGAGAGAGAGAGAGAAGAGAGAGAGAGAGAGAGAGAGAGAGAGAGAGAGAGAGAGAGAGAGAATGATGTGTGGGTATGTGTGTGTGGTGTGCGTGCGTTAGGTCGTATGTGTGCGTACGAGCGTGCCTGCGTGCGTGCGGGTGTGGCCATGAAAGGTTGCGGAGGCTGCGAGCCAGAGCGAGGACGGGAAGACATAAACAAAACGCTTGTTGCAACCTTCCCTCTCTCTCTCTCTTCATCTCTCTCTCTCTTCTCTCTCTCTCTCTCTCTGCTTCTCTTCTCTCTCCGTCTCTCTCTTCTCTCTCTCTCTTCTCTCTTCTTTTTTTTGTTCTTTGTTTTTTTTTTTTTTTTCTCTCTCCTTCCCTCGCTCCTCCTCTGTCTCTCGTCCGTCTTCTCCTTCTCTCTCTT
>NW_020870862.1:347505-354009 GCF_003789085.1 Penaeus vannamei | reverse complement strand
AGGAAAGAGAGGAGAGGGAAGGGAGAGGGAAGGGAAGGGGAAGGAAGGAGGGAAGGAAGGAGGGAAGGAGGAGGAAGGGGGAGGGGAGGAGGAGGGAAGGAAGGAGGGGAAAGGAAGGAGGGAAGGAAGGAGGGGAGGAGGAGGGAAGGAAGGAGGAAGGAGGGAGGGAAGGAGGGGAGGAGGAGGGAAGGAGGGAGGAGGAGGGAAGGAGGAGGGAGGGAGGAGCTATGGAAGGAGGGAAAAGGGAGGAAGACGAAAAAAGGAGAGGGAGGGAGGAAAGGAGGAGGGAAGAGGAGGAAGAAGAAAGAAAGAGGGAGATAGGGAGGAGAAGGGAGGAGCAGGTGAAAAGAGGAGGGAGGAGTAGATGATGAGACAGAGAGGGAGGGTAGGGGTGTGAGGCGAAAGAAAGAAAGAAAGAAAGAAAGAAAAGATAGATAGATAGATAGATAGATAGATAGATAGATAGATAGATAGAGAGAGAGAGAGAGAGAGGAGAGAGACAGATGAGGTCAGCTGAGGAAGAGGAGGAGGGGGGGGGGTAATTGACAGGGAGGCCTGGGTGATCAAATTCTCTTGTTAATTATCTTTGCCTCGTTCTAATTAGCGTACTTCCTGTATGTGAAATCACTCGGCTTTCCTCGCTGGCTGCCGGAAGTTACTATACGATGTGGCTTAGCCCTTGTATCCTAGACCGAAAAGCCGGTAAGCGGACTTAGCTCCTTGGCCGAGCGACGGGTGACGTGACGGGAATGTGACGTCATAAAAAACAATGGCCGAGCGACGGTGAGGGGTTATGACGTCACGAAAAAAATAGGCTTGGGGTGATGGGAATGTGACGTCAGGAAAATAAGAAATAGGACGAGGGTGACGGAATGTGACGTCATGAAAATGATAGTAGGAGTCATGGTGACGGGAATGTGACGTCATGAAAATTATAGTAGGGGGTGACGGGAATGTGACGTCATGAAATGATAGTAGGGCGAGTTGACGGGAAAGTGACGTCATGACAATAAAAAAATAGGGCCGGGGTGAGGGGAAAGTGACGTCATGACAATAAAAAAATTAGGGCCGGGTGACGGGAAAGTGACGTCATGACAATAAAAATAGGGTGACGGGAACGTGACGTCATGAAATAAAAATAGGGGTTGACGGGAATTGACGTATGAAAATGATAGTAGGGTGACGGGAATGTGACGTCATGAAAAAAAAATAGGGAGTGACGGGAAAGTGACGTCCGAGAATAGAAAATAGGGGTGACGGGAACGTGACGTCATGAAAATAAAAAAATGGGCCGGGGTGACGGAAAGTGCCATGACAATTTTTTGTTGATGGAAAGGACTCGAAGGTGTCAAGGAGGGAATAGACCAAGTGGACATCCAGGAAGTGTTTTTTTTTCATCATTTCCATCGATAGACGCGTGTGAAATGAACCATCCGTGAGCCTTGATCGTAGGAAATATATTAATTGTATTATATGTAACGTGACACTTTAAATAAACAATAAATGTAAAAAGTAAGGAGTGCCGGCTTCAAGGAGGACGTCTCGCAGGTTGTATAACAGAAAATTTAATAAAAAGATAAATAAAAATTAAGAAAATACTTACAGCTGTTATTATTACGATTATTGTACTGAATCATGTGCTACCTAGAGAGAAGAGATGATGTAGATTTTGTGTAAGGAAAGAAATATATTACCGTCTTTATACAGGATATGAAATGACGAACATAGACATTAGATTGGGAAAGGAGAGGGAGAGGGGAGAGTGGGAGAGGGGATAGAGGGATAGAGGGAGAGAGGGAGAGAGGGAGGGGGAGGGAGAGGAGGGAGAGAGGGAGAGAGGGAGAGAGGGAGAGAGGGGAGAGAGGGAGAGAGGGGAGAGGGAGAGGAGAAGGGAGAGAGAGAGAGAGAGAGAGAGAGAGAGAGAGAGAGAGAGAGAGAGAGAGAAAGAAAAGAAAGAAAGAAAGAAAGAAAGAAAGAAAGAAGAAAGAAAGAAAGAAAGAAAGAAAGAAAGAAAGAAAGAAAGAAAGAAAGAAAGAAAGGAAAGAAAAAGAAAGAAAGAAAAAAAACGCTTAAGCAGAAAATAAGAACATTGCAAAGTGGGCGTGTGCGCCTTACAAGCCACACCCTTAGAGTGTCCGGCAGCGAAGAAAAAAGATTCAAGGGGTTTCATCTGCCTGTCACTGAGAAAACCCCTTAACTCCTATGCAGACCAAGGCTTAAGCCGAGGTTCCTACTGCTCAGCCAGCGCCAGGGAGAAAAGTTACATAATTCACATACAGAAAGAAGCTTAAACCGGCTTTACGGCTATTCGGCCTGGAGCGTGCGAAACAAGGCACTAAATGTAGATTTAAGAAAGGGCTTAAGCCGAAGTTCCGGCTGCTCAGTCCGAGACTAACGGGAAAAAACTACCAAATGCACAGACAAGGAGGCTAAAGTCGGATTTTTGGCTCTCTAGTCCTGCTCTCGAGAAAAAGCCAGCAACTGCACGTCAAGAAAGAGGCTTAAGCGGAGTTTTGGTTGCTGTGCCCGTTTAAGCAAAAAAAAAAAAAAAAAAAAAAAAAAAAAAAGAAGAAGAAAAGAAAAAAGAAAGAAGAAAGAAAGAAAGAAAGAAAGAAAGAAAGAAAGAAAGAAGAAAAGAAAGAAAGAAGAAAGAAAGAAGAAAGAAAGAAAGAAAGAAAGACAAGGAAGAAAGAAGAAAGAGAAGGAGAAGAAAGAAAGAAAGAAGGAAGAAAAAACACATAATACAAAATACACGTCCCTAAAAACGCTTAAGCCAGCATTTTCGGCTTACGGCTTTTGAGACAGTGGAAAAGCCACCTCAAAAAAATCAGACACACGTGCTTAGAAAGACCTATAATAAACAGACATAAAACGATAGCTAAATAGATAGATCGATAGACAGAGATAGATAAATAGATTGGAGAATTTTAGCTATTTCTAGCAATGACCTAAACCACACTGACAAAAATGAAAAAAAAAAATGTTTTACAGACAGATAGATAATAGATAATTGGAGAATCTTAGCTATGACACTGACAAAAATGTAAAATTTTACAGATAGATAGATAGTGGGAGAGACTGACATAAATTATATTAGACAGATATAATTAATTTAGCATTCCAATGTTCTAACACTAAAATGCAAAATAATATCCACAGACAGATACATAAATAGATAATGGGGTGTAATTTAGCCATTTCCAGCAATGTTCTAAACCACACTGTCATAAATGCAAAATAATATCTACAGACACAGACAGATATATAATAGATAATGGGGTGAATTTAAGCCATTTCCAGCAATGCAAACAGATATAAATATAGATAAATTAGCCATTTCTAGCAATGATCTAAACACACTGACGACATAAATGCAAAATTAATATCCACAGACAGATACATAAATAGATAATGGGGTGAATCTATCCATTTCAAGCAATGTTCTAAACCACACTGTCATAAATGCAAAATAATATCCACAGACAGATATAAATATAGATAATTTAGCCATTTCCAGCAATGTTCTAAACCACACATAAATGCAAAATAATATCCACAGACATATATGAATAGATAATGGGGTGAATATATCCACTTCAAGCAATGGTCTAAACCACACTGTCATAAATGCAAAATAATATCCACAGACAGATATAAATATAGATAATTTAGCCATTTCCAGCAATGCATAAATGCAAAATAATATCTACAGACATATATGAATAAGATAATGGGGTTGAATTAGGCCATTTCAAGCAATGTTCTAACCACATGGTCATAAATGCAAAAATAATATCCACAGACAGATATAAATAGATAATTTAGCCATTTCCAAGCAATGTTCTAAACCACACTAAAATGAAAATAATATCCACAGACAGATACATAAATAGATAATGGGGTGAAATCCATTTCCAGCAATGTTCTAAACCACACTGTCATAAATGCAAATAATATACAGACAGATATATAAATAGATAATGGGCGTGTCAGCAATGTTCTAACCACACTGACAAAATGCAAATAATATTCAAGACAGTATATAAATAGATAATAATTTAATTTAGCAATGGTCTAAACCACACTGTCATAAATGCAAAATAATATCCACAGACAGATATATAAATAGATAATGGGGTGAATTTAGCCATTTCCAAGCAATGTTCTAAACCACACTGTCATAAATGCAAAATAATATCTACAGACATATATGAATAGATAATGGGGTGAATTTAGCAATGTTCTAAACCACACTGTCATAAATGCAAAATAATTTTACTCAACATCACCAGCGCAAAAGCCAGAAGCATCTCCCAGCCGACGACAGCGAGTGGCGCCAGACAGCGTGGCGCCAACGAGGGGCAGTGATATCAGTTGCTGAATTTTAGTTGTAGAAGTTGTTGATAATAAGCCAGAATTTGGGACATAAGACGAGTGATTTGTGGTTTATGAACCGTAAATAATGATGCATGGTGGTGGTGTGTGTGGTGTGATAGAAGGTGATGGTTGATGATGGTGTGATTGTGATGGTGATGATGGTGGTGATAGAGTGATGGTGATGAGGTGGATGGTTGGTGGTGGTGATAGTGGTAATAGAGGTGATGGTGAGGATGGTGGTGGGTGGTGATGGTGATAGTTCAGGTGGGTTGATGATAGTGCTGCTGCGGGGTGTGGTTGATTGTGATGGTGTTAGTGGTAGTGGTGGTTGGTGATGTCGATGATGATGATGGTGATAGTGTTGGTGGTGGTGATGATGGTGTTGGTGGTAGTAATGGTGGTGGTAATGATGGTGGTGATAGTGATAATGGTGTTGAAGGTAGTAGTGATGGTGGTGATGTCGATGGTGATGAGGGCGATTATGATGATGTTGATTACGGTGGTGGTCGCGATGTTTAAGAAAGAGATGGTGATGATGGTGGTGATGGTCTACACCTTTTTCTATCAATCTCATCTGGCCTCTGCTCTGGAAAGCTTTCAAGTCCCAAATGTTTTTTTTTCTCCTAATTTTTTTATATATTGCGCGTTCACTTTTCCAAAATATTTTCTTCTTTTATTTTTGGTTCCCTATAATTTGTTTTATTTTAATTTAGTGTCTATTTTAGGTTTAGTTTTGATGGGCGATGATGAATGTATGTACATATACATATATATATGTACACATACACTTATGATAACACGCACACACACGGACGCACGCCAGACACACATACACGCTCAAACACGCACACACACCACACACACACACACACACACAAACACACGCATACACACACACACACACACACACACAAACACACCGCCACACACACACACACACACATGGGTGCACGCAGACACACACACACACACACGCTCAAACACACACACACACTCGCTCACACATACAAGCCTGCGAGCGAATACACAAACACACACACATCCACACACACTGCGCGCGCGCGCAGCCCTCCCGGCGTGGACTGCTTCGAGGCCCGCAGGCAGGCGGACGCGGCGCCCGCCTCGAGGGCGTCCTCCCTCGACGCGCTGGCGCTCGACCTGGACATGCTCGCCCTCGAGCGGTGCGAGGTGGAGGGCGTGGAGCCGCCCGCGGGAGGCTTCACCTACTGCGACCTGGAGCAGCGCAGGGCAGAGCGCAGGGCGCGGCGGGCAGCAGAGCGCCAGCAGGAGCAGGCCAAGCAGAAGGAGGAGCAGGAGGAGGAGCCCGTCGCCCCGAGGGCGTGGTTGAGGCGGTGGGCGCGGGGGGAAAGTCCCGCGCCCCGGAGCCCCCCTCCGAGGGGCCCAAGAGGAGGAAGAGCAGCCAGCGTCAGCGCCGGGCTCTGCGCCGCCGCACGGAGTCGCGGCGCCTGGACCAGCTGGCGGGGCAGCTGGCGGCGCTGGGCCCGGAAGGGCGCGACCCTGAGGAAGCCCAGCTGGCCAGGAGGAAGAGGAGGAACCGGCGGCGGCGCCAGGCCCTCCGGAGGCAGGCGGAGCCCCAGGCCCTGGACACGCTGGCGTGGCAGCTGGAGGCGCTGGGCCTGGAGCAGGCGAAGGGGGCTCCGTCCCCCTCGAGCAGCGCAGGGCGGAGCTGAGGGCGCTCCGGGCGGCAGAGCGCCAGCAGGAGAAGAGGAGGGAGGAGGCAGCGGCGGCGGAAGGCCGTCCGCAGGAACTTCGAGATTCATTCGCCCTCGTCTGCGCTGCGGGAGACGCATCTGCGCTTGAAAGGACAAGGAATTTTTTTCTTTCAAGACTGTGGATTTATTTTTATGTTATAAAACTAGGGTTATGGAAGATTACTTAAAAGAAAGAAAAGAAAAAAGAAAAAAAAAAAAAAAGAAAAAAGAAAGAAAAAAGTATTTGCATCCAAAAGTGCGTGCTTACGTGCACAATACATAAGACGTGTGCGCATGGTGTACGTGAGCGTGTGTGTGTGCGTGTGCACTTCCGCAGTTCAGAGTGTGTGTATGTAGTATACTTATGTAGACCTAGAAACATACGAGCATGTGGGGGGGGGGGATGTAGTCTGTT
>NW_020870862.1:330005-342505 GCF_003789085.1 Penaeus vannamei | reverse complement strand
ATAAACAAACAAATAAATAGACAATAAAAGAAATATATAAACAAAGGAACAGAATAGAATAAGTAAATCATCTATAAAAATAAACAGATTAAAACATAGAAATAAACAGAGACAAAAATCCCAAATCATTAAAAAAAAGGAATAGATAAAATAAATATACAACAGAGAAACATTAAAATATGTAAATTATCTATAAAAATAAGCGGATAAAAACATAAAATTAAACATAAAAAAACAAATAAGCAAGAAAAAAAGGCAATTAAAATAAATATATAAAACTAGCTTAGAATAAACAAATTATCTAAAAATTAAGCGGATAAATACATAAAAATAAACAGACATAAAAAGCCCATATAATCAAGAAAAAAAAGAAACAGACAATTAAAATAAATACATAAAACAGCGAAACAGCTAAAGCCCATATAATCAAGAACAAAGAAAAAGAAACAGACAATTTAAAAAATATATACAAAACAGCGAAAACAGATTAAAAGAAGCAAATTGGCAACAGGTTTCGAGTCAATTTTCTCCCTCGCAAGACAAACATCCCGGGCGCTCTCCTCCTTCCAAATGTCTTCCCTGTAGCGTCTCCGAAAGCCATTGGGGATGCAAGAAAGTTGAGCTCGTATGTTGCAAGCGGCAACATGTGTGCTAATTCCTAGAGATGCAAACTCTGCACTGTGCAACGATTTGTATTTCTGCGACGCGGTCCTCAGTCGGGGCTTTTATATCATGGTGTGGCTTCGAGATGCGTGAGTTTGTTTGTTAGGCGAGAATGATGTTCCCGACGGATATTCGTCTTTAATTTAAGGGTAAGATACCAATGTGTGTGTTTTTATATGTACACACACACACACACATATACATACATACATATACATATATATATATATTATATATATATATATATATATATATATATATAAATATATAATATATATATACATATAATATACATATATATATATATATATATATATATATATATATATATATATATATATATATATATATATATATATATAAATATATAATATATATATACATATACATATACATATATATATATTATATATATATATATATATATATATATATATATAATATATATATATATATATATATATATTAGAGAAGAGAGAGAGAGAGAGAGAGAGAGAGAGAGAGAGAGAGAGAGAGAGAGATAGAGATAAATAGAGAGAAGAGAGAGAGAGAGAGAGAGAGAGAGAGAGAGAAGAGAGAGAGAGAGAGAGATAAAAAGAAAGAGAAAGCGAAAAATCAAGACAGAGAGAAAGATAAGAAAAAAAAAAAAAACAGAAACAGAAAGAGAAAGAGAGAGACGCAAAGAGAACATTTTAAAGCAAGTTCAGTGGTACGTGTACGTGTGCCTGTATATTTGTGCGACTCATGTGTACGTGTGTTTATTGCATAAATGCATATGTGTTTGTGTTGATACAAGTGAATGCACTGCATATGTAAATAAATTGTGCTGTTGTTCATGCTCACAGCGCCGTGTTTAGAAATATTAACTACAACTGTCGCACACGCTGATAAACGGGAATTAGAGAAGATAAGAAAGACGAAAAAGTTACAGATTAGAAAAAAATGATAATGAAAAAAAATAAGAAATAATAAAATGAAAATAAGGTTATATGACGTCATTCACCAGGTTAAAATAATAATAATACAAAAATAATGTAATAAAAATAAGACGAAAAAGGTACATATTAGAAAAAAATAATAATGAAAAAAAAAAATAATAATAAAATAAAAATAAGGTCATATGACGTCATTCGCCAGGTCACTGATTTTCGTTTTTATTCAAATATACAGATTAAAATAATAATAATAAGAAAATAATGAAATAAAAATAAGACGAAAAAGGTACATATTAAATAATAATAATAATAAAAAAAAAATAAGGTCATATGACGTCATTCACCAGGTCACTGATTTTCGTTTTTATTCAAATATATTTCTAATTAATAAAATCAGCTACAAAAATATATAAATAATATCTAATTCTCTATTGAAAATAAATATAAACTCATAGGCTATATAAGTAATTAACCAAAAATAAAACGCATTTCCCCCCAAAAATACGACAAAACTAACCTAATAAATAAATAAATGCGTAAACAAACAAACACACAAACAAACAAAATAAACGAAATAAAACAAGACAAACAAATACACAAATAAATTAAAAAACACAATCAGGTAATATGTAATTAACCAAAAATAAAACGCACTTCCCCCTAAAATAAAAAACTAACCTAATAAACAAATAAATACGAAAACAAACAAACACACAAACAAAATAAATGAAAAAAACGAAACAAAACAAACAAATAGACAAACATTCAAACAAGCAAAAATAAGTGAGAAACAAAACACAAAATACACAAACAACTCAAAAAAAAAGAAACCCACACAAACAAAACAATCGAAAACAAAACAAAAACAAATGAATGAAAACAGAACAAAAACAAACAAACACAAACACAACCAACGAAAACAAATAAAAAAAGAAACAAAAAAACCAAAACAAACGAAAACAAAACAAAACAAAAACGAAAACAAGACAAAACAAACGAAAACCAAACCAAACCAAAACAAACCAAACCAAACCAAAAACAAAAACAAAAAAAAACAAAACAAAACAAACAAAACAAAAAACCAAAACCAAAAACAACAAACACACAAACAACTCCCCCCAAAAAAGACCCCCCAACAAATTCGCCGCATACCCCCCCCCCCCCCCCCCCACCCCTCGCCTCGCCCGCTCCGCCATCTTGAATAAACTCTCCGTTTTCACTCAAATCTTCCCATCATATCGTGAGCCGGACTCTTAAAAGCTTGGGTTATGCCGGACGCATTTACATGTGCCGTATCTCTAACCGCGGTCGAGTACGGCATGGGGCGGGGGGGGGGGGAATAGGAAATAGGAAGTATAATTTTTTTTTTTTTTGCGGGGGTGAAGGGGGATAGGAAGTATATATATATATATATATATATATATATATATATATATATATATATATATATATATATGTATATATATATATATATTATATATATATAATATATATATATTTTTTTTTTTTTTTGGGGGGGGGTAGGAAGTATAATTTTTTGGGGAGTATTCGTGTTTTTTTTTTATTATCTTTAAATTGTGGTTTATATTAACTTTATTTTTATTATTAATTTTGCGATATTGATATCATTATTACCATTATCATTTTTGTCAGTGATAGTAACATTATTATCATTCATCATTGTATATTCATCATTATTATTATCATGATTATTGCCATCAATTATATTATCACATAATCTTTACTATCCGTAGTATAACCTATCATTATTACTTATATTTTAATCATTGTTGTCATTATTATTACTATAATGATTGCAAGTACTATTACGGTTATAAATTATCACTTTTACTATTATTTTAATTATCATTATTGGTAGTATCAGTAATAGCAGTAATTTAAATATATTTCAATGTTCATATTAATACCCGATTTTTTCCTTTTTTCTCTTTTACTCTAACACGTTTATTTATCAATTTATTATTTATTTATTTATTTATTTATTTATTATTATTTTTTTTTATCTCGCTCGTTGTTTTTAATTTTTTATATCTTCAGTGTTCTCTGTATCTTTTCTTCCTCTTCCTTCTTCAACTTATTCTTTTTCATGTATTTCCTATTTCCCTTTTTCTTACTCGCGGCAAAAAAAAAAGAAAAAAAAAGAAAAAAAAAGTTGTAAAACTGTAAAGTTGTTGATAAAGTATATACAGGTTTGTAGAAAATATAATTACGTGCATCTGATCCAAATATTCTAATCTTAGATAATCTTAATCACTTTTTCTAATTTTATCTTTTATCCATCTATTTATCTATCCATTCAGATATCTATTAATTCACATACTCCTTTTCTTACTCATTCTATCTATCCATCTATCTATCTAGTCAAATACCTATTCATTCACTCACTTACTCACCTTTTTAACATTCATTCACTCACTTGCTCACTTTTTTAACATTCATTCACTCACTTACTCACTTTTAAATTCTCCATTCACTCACTCATTTTTAACTCTTCATTCACTAACTAGCTTTTTTTAACTCATTCATTCACTCACTCACTTTTTTTTAACTCATTCAATCACTCACTCACTTTTTTAAACCACTCACTTACTCACTTTTCTTTAATCACTTACTCATTTTTAAACTCATTCATTCACTCACTCACTTTTTTTTTAAACTCACATAAAAACTCACTGACTCACTTTTTTAACTCATTCATTCACTCACTTCCTCACTTTTTTTTTCTTTTTTTTAACTCATTCTCGTAACAAAGCGAACGTGCACAGTTACCCCCCCCACCCCACCCCACCCCACCCCGCCCCCACTGATAACAGATATCCGCAGTTGCACAAAATACCAACACACACAAGCAGAGAGAACATTGCAATCTGAATAATGCAAGATGCTGTTGCAGGAGGAGAGGAGTATCTCACGTGAACGATCTTTTGGGGGAAAATTTTTTCCAAAAAAGTTGGGTCATTTTTGCAAATTGATTGTCCGGCCACGTGGACGCTTAACCCCGTTAATTCGCGCGCGTTGCGGTTCTTGCGAAAATGTGGTGTGGGGTTGGGGAGGAGGGGGAGGAGGGAGGATGGTGGGGGTAGGTGTCTGGGGATTGGGGAAGAGGGTGAGATGGGGGAGGGGGGAGGTGAGTGGGTTAAGGGTTGGGGTGGGGGGTCTGGGGATTGGGGGGAGGGGAGGATGGTGGGGAGGGGGTGGGGTCTGGGGATTGGGTAAGAGGGTGGGTGGGGGAGGGGGGAGAGGGAGGTGGGGGTGGGGTCGGGGGATTGGAGGTGAGTAGGGGGAGGAGGGATGGGGTGGGTGGGTGGGGGGTCTGGGGATGGGAAAGGGTGGGTGGGGGAGGGGGGAGTGGGTGGGTGGGGGTGGGGGGGTTGGGGTAGGGGTGTGGTATGGGTGTGGGGGAGGGAAGGAGGAGGATGTGGGGAGGGGTGGGGGGTCTCTGGGATTGGGAAGAGGGTGAGTTGGGGGGAGGGGGGAGGCGGGGGAGGGTGGGGGTGGGGGGGTTCTGGGGATTGGGAAGAGGGTGGGTGGGGGAGGGGGGAGGGGATTGAAGGTGAGGGTAGGGGTAAGGTAGATGGGATTGGGAAGAGGGTGAGTGGGGGAGGTGAGAGGAGGTTGAGGGTGGGGATAGGGTAGGTGATGGGGTGGAGGGGGAGCGGATGGGGATGGGGTGTGGTATGTGTAGGTATGGTATAGGTGATGAGGAGGGGGTATGGGATGGGGTAATGAATGTGTAGGGGGGCGAGGTGCTGTGAGAAGGATAAGGGGAAGGCATGGGGTGTAGGGAAGGGGGTATGGGGAGGAAGGGTGTAGAGAAGGAAAAAGAAAAAAAAACAGGGGAAGAAGAGAAGGGAGAGAGAGGAAAACGGAAAGAGGAAGATAAAGACGGGAAAAAGGAAGGGAGAGGAAATAAAGACAGGAAGAGAGAATAAGAGACGAAAATAAAGAGGAAAGAGCGGGAGGAAGACAAAATATTAGAGAGAAGGAGAGGGGGAAGAGAGCGGGAAGAAGATAAGTATGGGAAGAGAGAGAGAGGGAGATTAAAGACGGGAAGAGAGCGGGAGAAGACAAATATGGGAAGAGAGAGAGAGGGAGATAAAGACGGGAAGAGAGCGGGAGAAAGACAAATGTAGAAAGAAGAGAGGAGATAGAAGACGAAAGAGAGAGAGAGAGAGAGAGAGAGAGAGAGAGACCGAGAGAGAGAGAGAGAGAGAGAGAGAAGAGGAGAGAGAGAGGAGAGCGAGAGAGAGACGAGAGAGAAAGAGAGAAAGCAGAGATGCCTATAAGATATGTCATGCTGATAACAGAATAAAACCTTTTGTATTCCCGATAGCGACTGCCCAGAGTAAATGACAGATGAATAGATGGCACAAATATTCTCGGAACAACATACATGAGATGAAAAAAGAAAGAAAAAAAAAAAAAGAAGAAAGAAGAGAGAGAGGAGGAGGGAGGAGGGAAGGGGAGGGAAGGAGGGAAGAGGGATGGAGGGAGGGAGGGAAGGAGGGAGAGAGGGAAGAGAAGGGAGGGGGGAAGGGAGAAGGGAGGGGAGGGGGAAGGAGGAAGGAGGGGAAGGAGGAGGGGGGAGGGTAGGAGGGAGGGAGGGAGGGAGGGAGGAGAGAGGAGGAGGGGAGAGAGAGATCGGGAGAGGGTCAGGGAGGAGGAGGGAGGAGGGGTAGGAGGGAGAGGAGAGGGAGAGGGAGAGAGACGAGGAAGAGGGAAAGGGAGGGAGGGAGGGAGAAAGAGAGAGAGAGAGAGAGAGAGAGAGAGAGAGAGAGAGAGAGAGAGAGAGAGAGAGAGAGAGAGAGAGAGAGAGAAGAGAGAGAGAGAGAGAGAGAGAGAGAGAGAGAGAGAGAGAGAGAGAGAGAGAGAGAGAGAGAGAGAGAGAGAGAGAGAGAGAGAGAGAGAGAGAGAGAGAGAGAGAGGAAAGGATTTAATAGAACGCATTGTAAAACTATTTATTCTTTTTAATACCTTTGATTGGAGATTTATGTCATTGTGTGTTTTTTATATAAGACAAGGAAAAAAGCAGAAAAGGAAAGGGGAGAAAAAAAGATGAAGAAAAACAAAGAAAAAGAAAAAGGATGAAAAATAAAACAAAAAAGAAAAAAGAAAAAAAGAAAAAGAAAAGAAAAATAAAAAGAAAGAAAGGAAAAAAAGAAAAAAACAAAAAAGAAAAGAAAGTAAGAACCGACACAGTTTTTATAATTTTCATTCATTGTTATTACAGAACCATTTTCAAAGAAAATCCACTAAAAAACACTTACCTTTAAATATCACACAAATTGTTGGGATCAAGGAAGGGGGCGGAGATAATGACGTCACCGCGCTTAGCCAATGAGCGTGCGCTGTGAGTTATCAGATATAGCTAGATACATAATTATTTGTATAAATTACTTACCATTGTTATATTTACCAGAAATAAAACCAAAATTACTCTCATTTATTTACGAAAACGAAGAGATCCTTACCATTTAACAGCCGTCAGAATACTTATAGGAAAAAGTAATTTAATTTAGAAATTTTATAATTGGGTTCAATAGGCTAAATGGAAGTGGAAGCACCTGGTTACGTGTTCCTTGTCCTTTTCCCTCCCTCACTCCCACCTCCTTCCTTCATCTCCCCCTCTTCCTCTCTGTCATCCCTCCTTTCTTCATTCTCCCCCTTTCCCGTTACCTTCCTATAGTCCTTCTTCGTTCCCACTCTTTCCCCTCTCTCTTCCCTCCCCTCTCCTTCTCACATTTACTCTCACACTATTCCTTCATTCCAACCCCCGAACCCCCATTTCTGCTCATTCCCTTCATTCTCCCAATATTCCTCATTCCCTTCATTTTCCTAATTTTCTTAATTCCCTTCTTTCTTCTAATTTCCTTAATTTCTTTCATTCTCCTCATTTCTCTCATTCTTCTCATTACCTTTCACTTCCTCATTCTTTCTTCTCATTTTCCTCATTTATTCTCCTATTCCCTTTTTTCTCCTCATTCCCTTCACTTTCCTCATTTTCCTCCATTCTCTCATTCTGCTCATTCCCTTCATTTTTATTTGCCTCATTCCCTTCATTCTCCCAATATTCCTCATTCCCTTCATTTTCCTAATTTTCTTAATTTCCTTCTTTCTTCTAATTTCACTTATTCCCTTCATTTTCCTCATTTCTCTCATTCTTCTCATTACCTTCACTTTCCTCACTCGTTCATATTCATTTTACTCATTCCCTTCATTCTCCCAATTTCCCCCATTCTCATCATTCTCCTCATTCCCCTCACTTTCTTCATTTTCCTCCATTCTCTCATTCTGCTCATTCCCTTCATTCTCAGATGAACAGATGAAATTCTTAATAAAGGCAACCTATATGTGAAGAAAAAAGAAAGAAGAAAAATAATAAATAGGGAAAATGAAGATAAAAGAAAGAAATGAAGAAAAAAGAAAGAAAGAAAGAGGGAAAATAATGAAAAAAGAAAGAAAAAAAAAAAAAAAGAAAGAAAATAATAAAAAAGAAAGAAAATAATGAAAAGAAAGAAAGAAAGAAAATAATGAAGAAAGAAAGAAAGAAAGAAAATAATGAAAAAAAGAAAGAAAGAAGGAAAATGATAAAAAAAAGAAAGAAAAAAGAAAAAAGAAAAGAAGAAAATGAGGAAAATGATAAAAAAAAGAAAGAGAAAAGAAATAGGGAAAGATTCTTAGTGGACGTATTGTAAAGATATCTATTTTTATACTTAATCGGATAAAATCACGTATCTTTACATAGGATAAAATTCTCTTCTTTCTCTTCTCTCCTTCCTCCCTCCTTTATTCTCCGCTTCTCACTCCTACTCCCTCTATCAATGTCCTCTTTTTATTCATTTCTTTATTTCCTTCTTTCTTCCCCATTTTCCCCATCACTCCCCCCCTTTAGTATAATTTTCCCCTCTCCTTTTCTCCATCTCTTTCTCCTTTCTCTCTTCCTCCATTCATTTATCTCCCGTTTCTATACTCCTCACTTTCTTCACTTTCCCCTCTATCTACTCCGTCCAAATTCCCCTACTCCAACCCTCTTCCAATCCCCCATCACTCCTACACTCCCCCCCCCCCCCATCCCTAATTCTATCCCTCTTCCACTCCCCATCACTCCCCTCCCCCCATCCCCTAATTCAAATGCCTCTCCTTACACCCCTTCCCCAGCCCCCCACCACTCCCCTAATTCCAGTCACTCCTCCGTCCCTAACCTAATCCCCATTCACTCCCACATTCCTTTACACCCCCCTCTTCCCGTCCATAATTCCCAATACTGCCCATTCCCCATACTAACCCCTTCACAAGTATCCCCCCCCTAAGTCCCAGTCACTCCTCCATCCCCATTCACTCCCACACTCCCCCAATCCCCCACCTCAATCCCCCATCACTCCCACTCCCCATTTACTCATATACTACGCCCCTAATCCCCCACCCCGGCAACCTAATCTCCTACCCTAATCCCTATTCGCTCCCACACTAACCCCCACCTATCTCCCACCTCCCTCCATATACCCCACTTTCCCCTCCCCATACCCATCTCCCTTCCCCATCTCCCATACCCTCCCCCCTTCCCCTTCCCCATCTCCCCATACCCTCCCTCCTCTCCCAATCCCCCATCCCCACCTCCCCTCCCATCTCCTCATACCGTCCCTCCCCCCCCATTCCTCACACTCCCCTATTCCCTCTTTTCTCTCTATCCCTACTCCCATATCCCATCTCATCATACTCCCTCTTATCCCCTCTTTCTCTCTATACCCCCTCCCATCTCCCCATACCCTCCCTCTTCTCCCAATCATACCCCCTCCCCTTCCCATTCCCATCTCACCTCCCCATACTCCCCTCCCAATCCCCCATACCCCCCACCTCCCATTCCCCATCTCCCCCCATTCCCCATTCACCCCCTTTCTCCCTCCCCCCTATTCCCCCACTCTCCCCTCTCTCCACACCCCCATCCCCCATACCCCCCACCCCCACCCCATTCCTAGCACAGCCAAGTCCCCTCTCCCCATCTCCCCATACCCCCCTCCATCTTTCCCCCCATCTCTCCCCCCTCCAACCCCCATCTTTCCCCCCCCTTTCTCTCCCCCATCACCCATAACCCCCCCCCCCCCACCCACCCAATTCCTAGCGCAGCCAAGTTCCCAGAGTGTCGATCACCAAGTGCGATATTGTCTCAAGCTCATGCAATATTCCGAACAGTTGCAGGATTCTGTCAACTCTGCAACGCAAAATGAGGGTCAGTCTTGTCTTATCATACAGGTTTGTGGGGGTTTCGCGCAGTGTGGGGGTGGAGGGGTGGGGGTGTGGGGGTGTGGGGTGGGTGGGTGGGGGTGGAGGGGGGGAGGGTGTGTGTGTGGGGGTAGGGTGGGTGGGTGTGGGTGGGAGGGATGTGGTGCGGGGGGGATGGATGTGCGTGGGTGGGGTGGGGTTGAGAGTGTGGAGGGGTGGGTGGGGGGGTTGTGAGTGTGGGCGGGTGGGAGGGGGTTTTTCCGTGTGGGGGTGGGAGGGGGGTTGTGTGTGTGGGGGTGGGAGGGTTGTGTGTGTGGAGGGGAGGGTTGTGTGTGTGGGGGTGGGTGGGGGGCTGTATGTGTGGGGTGGGAGGGTTGTGTGGTGGGGGGTGAAAGGGTTGTGAATGTGGGGTGGGAGGGTGTGTGGGGGGTTTGTGAATGGAGGGATTGGGTTGTTGTGGGGGGGGGGCTTGTGTGACTGCGACTGTGTGTGTGTGTGTGTTTATAGACAGATAAATATAGATAGACATAGAGAGGGAGAATGTGCATGCATATCCCATTGTGTGTAAATATATCAATATTCTTACGTGAATCTGCCCAAAATGCGAGAACGTGCATTTTCGTCCATGTGCTTATCGCATACGTGCACACGTACGCACTTCCCTCCCATGTACGTATTCGCCCGTGTGTGCGTCCTTGCACGTGCACATGTACTCATCCTCACGCATGTACGTATTCGCCCGTGTCTTCGCCCTGTGTGCGTCTGCCGCCACGTGCACCACGTATTCCACACCCTCCCAAATGTACGTATTCACCCGTGTGTGCGTTCCTGCCCCACGTGCACACGTACTCACATCCCTCCCATGTAAAGCATTCACCCGTGTGTGCGTCCTGCCCTACGTGCACACGTACTCACTCCCCTCCAATGTACGTATTCACCCGTGTGTGCCCGTCCCTGCACCCCTTACATGTGCGTATTCGCTCGTGTGTGCGTCCTGCCCGTGCACCTACTCACCCCTCCCATGTACGTATTCGCCCGTGTCGGTGCGTCCTCCTACCCCACACGTACTCACTCCCCTCCCATGTACGTACCTTGCACACGCCTCCCTCCCATGTACGTATTCGCCCCGTGTGTGCCGTCCTGCCCACGTGCACAACGTACTCACACTTCCCTCCCATGTACGTATTCACCCGTGTGTGCGTCCCTGCCCTACGTGCACACGTACCTCACTCCCCTCCATGTACGTATTTCACCCGTGTGTGCGTCCTGCCTAAGTGCACACGTACTCACTTCCCTCCCATGTCGTATTTCGCTCGTGTGTGCGTCCTGCCTACGTGCACACGTATTCACTTCCCTCCATGTACGTATTCGCCCCGTGTGTGCGTTCCTGCCCTACGTGCACATTCTCACTCCCCTCCCATGTACGTATTCACCCGTGTGTGCGTCCTGCCCTAAGTGCACACGTACTCACTTCCCTCCCATGTACGTATTCGCCCGTGTGTGCGTCCTGCCCTACGTGCACACGTACTCACTTCCCTCCCATGTACGTATTCGCCCGTGTGTGCGTCCTGCCCCACGTGCACACGTACTCACTTCCCTCCCATGTACGTATTCGCCCGTGTGTGCGTCCTCCCTACGTGCAACACGTACTCACATCCCCCTCCCCATGTAAGCACTTTCACCCCGTGTGGTGCGTCCTGCCCTACGTGCCACACGCTTACTCACTCCCCTCCCTCCCATGTACGTAATTACACCGTGTGGTGCGTCTGCCCTAAAGTGCACACGTTACTCACTTCCCCCTCCCATGTACGTATTCGCGTGTGTGCGTGTGTGCGTCCTGCCCTACGTACTCACGTTCCACTGCCATGTACGTTATCGCCCGTGTGTGCGTCCTGCCCTAAGTGCACACGTATTCACTTCCCTCCCATGTACGTATTCGCCCGTGTGTGCGTCCTGCCCCACGTGCACACACGTACTCACATCCCTCCCATGTAAGCATTCACCGTGTGTGCGTCCTGCCCTAAGTGCACACGTACTCACTCCCCTCCCATGTACGTTATTCACCCGTGTGGGCGTCCGCCCTAAGTGCACACGTACTCACTTCCTCCCATGTACGTATTCGCCGTGTGTGCGTCCTGCCCAACGTGCACACGTACTCACTTCCCTCCCATGTACGTATTCGCCCGTGTGTGCGTCCTGCCCCACGTGCACACGTACTCACTTCCCTCCCATGTAAGTATTCACCCGTGTGTGCGTCCTGCCCTACGTGCACACGTACTCACTCCCCTCCCATGTACGTATTCACCCGTGTGTGCGTCCTGCCCTAAGTGCACACGTACTCACTTCCCTTCCCATACGTATTCGGCTCGTGTGTGCGTCCTGCCCTACGTGCACACGTACTCACTTCCCTCCCATGTACGTATTCGCCCGTGTGTGCGTCCTGCCCTACGTGCACACGTACTCACTCCCCTCCATGTATATTGCCCGTGTGTGGTCCTGCCTTGCCACACGTACTCACTTGCCCTCCCATGCGTATTCGCCCGTGTGTGCGTCTGCCCTAAGTGCACAACGTACTCACTTCCCTCCCATGTACACGTATTCGCCCGCGTGTGCGTCCTGCCCTAAGTGCACACGTACTCACTTCCCTCCCATGTAAGTATT
>NW_020870862.1:317033-329970 GCF_003789085.1 Penaeus vannamei | reverse complement strand
CCGCCTAGAAGAATCAACGTTTCCTCTCTCGAGTCTCTCCTCTCTCTCTCTACATGTCTACCCTCTCACCTGCTCCTCTTCTCTCTCTCTCTCCTTCTTCTCTCTCTTCTCTCTCTCTCCCTGCTCTCTCTCTCTCTCTCTCATTTTGAGATAAAATAAGCGTTTCAAATTCAATCAAAAGTCTCTTCTCCCTCCCACTCTCTCTTTATCCCCCCCCCCCCCCCCCACCAAAGCCATTCCACTTCGTACCTACCAGCCTCTTTTATCCCTCTACCCCCCCCCCCTCCGTCAGTCTACCTGTCCGTCTCGGCGCCAGCCTTCCTAGCTTCCATATTGAACAGGGAGTTATTTTACACCTATTCGCGAGAGGGGGAAGGGAAGGAGGGGGGTAGAGGGTGTGGGAGAAAGGGAGGATTAATAGAGAGGAAATGATGGAGAGAGGGGGAGGGGAGGAGGAGAGAAGAGAGAGAGGAAGGAGAAGGAAGTGAGAAGGGGAGGGAGAGGAGAGGGGAGAAAGAGAGGTAGGGAAGGAGAGGGAAGAGGGACGGAAGAAAAGGAGGAAAAAACGTAGAAAAGGAGAAACAGACAGAAGAAGAGGAAGAAGAAAGGGAAAAAAAAGAGATAAGAAAATAAAATCAAAAACTTCTAAAAGAATCAAAAAGAAACAAAACAAAGAAAGAAACACACATATACACACCCCGTTTACCAAGGCCATTCAGTCATTTCGTGTTGTGGATGCGCCACGGCTAGTTGGCAACCCCACCGGAGGAAGCTCGACCTGGGCCGAAAGGAAGATCTCGCTCGAAATGCGACGCAGCGCAAGGTGTTCATTTCTTTAGCAGGTGTTCGGGACAGGAGGCGCGCTTAACGAACTTCACCTGCTCCGCCCGTTTTGTTGTTCACTTTCTTTTCACATTTTCTTGGGTCTTCTTCGTTTCGCTTTATCTTTCTCCTATTTTCTTTTCTTACTTTCTTGGTCTTGTTTCGCTTTCTCCATCTTTCTCCTGTTTTCTTTTCACATTTTCTTGTCCTTATTGTTTCGCTTTCTCTTTCTCCTATTTTCTTTTCGCATTTTCTTGGTCTTCTTGTTTCGCTTTCTCTATCTTCCTCCTATTTTGTTTTCATATTTTCTTGGTCTTCTTGTTTCGCTTTCTTCACCTTTCTTCTGCTTCCTTTTCTTGTATTTGCTTCTTCTTCTGCTTCCGATTCTATTTAGTATCTTTATCTTCATTATTACAACTATTACCATTATCATTATTATTATCATTATTATTATTATTATCATTATTATTATCATTATGCTACTAACACTACTTCGTCGTCTTCTCCTTCTTCTTCTCTTACTCATCCTTCTCCTTCTTCTTTATCTTATTCTTGTTTTTCTTCTCCTTCGATCTAGTATCATGTCTTGAGTTCATCAGAATTTCCTTCGCGCCTGATCTCTCTCTTTAGTTTAGTTTCCCATCCCTCTCACAAAGGAATTATTCCAATTAATTTTCTACTTTCTAATAAACTTCTTTGCCGATTCGTACACAAACCGTACATGATTCATTAATCAGGAAACATGTTATTTCTCTGATTAAGCCTTAATAAAGCTTTTTTAAAAAGTTGTTTCTAATACGGTTCTTTAAAGAGTAATCTAAACACAGACAGAGAAAACGTAGCCTGAGAAAGGACAGAAAGAAAGAAAGAAAGAAAGAAAGAAAGAAAGAAAGAAAGAAAGAAAAGAAGAGAGAAAGAAAGAAAGAGGTAGGCAGAAAGAAAGAGGGAGAGAGAAAGAGAGAGAGAGGAGAGAAAGAAAGAATGAAAGAGAGAAAGAAAGAAAAGGAGAGAAAGAAAGAAGAGAGAGAAAGGGAGAGAAAGAAAGAAAGAGAGAGAAAGGAGAGAAAGAAAAAAGAGATAGATAGACAGATAGATAAAAGAGAGAGAGAGAGGAAGAAAGAAAGAGAGAGCGAAACTGAAAAATGCGACAAACATACAAACAAGCAGAAAAAGAGAGCGAGGGACTGAAGCAGTTCCCATCCATCTACCCAACGCAACTATTTCCTGTAAACACCCTTCACACTTTTTTTGTTATCACTCAACTTCATTTCTCCTCCCTCACTCCATCTCCCTCATTCGTCAGTGTTGACTCTCGTCTCTCGTCACAACCGTACTTTTTTCCCTCCTTCTTTTCACTCCCTACGTCATCGCCTTCTCCTTCCCCCTTCTTTCTCTATTTCTTCCTTGTTCCTTATCCTTACGTTTATCATGTTTATTTACTCTCATCTTCGTATTTTTAAAAATTTATTAATGCTATTCACATATGACTATTAAAAGCATTATCATGTTCTCTCTCATTAGCATAGACCTATCTTTCTCCTTATTCTTAATCATTCCATGTTTATCTTATTCTTCGCCAGTTCCTTCTTTGGCCACAACCTGATTGAAATACCCCAGTGCTTTTAAGTCCCATTTTGTCAATTTCAACAAGGTTCAAGAAGTAAAGGAAGTATTTGCGTATGTTTAGGCCGAAGAACTGTTTAAAACTCGGAACTCGCTTAAAAAAAGAACAAAAAAAAAAGAAACAAAAAAGCGTGACTCAGCCTTACGACTCCAAACCTTTTAAAAAAATCCCGTTTTTCTTGTCTTAGCTAATGGCCTATGTCGCGTCGAAAAAAAGAAAGAAAGAAGCTTGAAAAAAACTATAATTAGAAAAAGGGCACTTATGTCTCTAACCATAAGGCTCGAAATACAAGTCTTTTCCCCATAAAAAATGCCTTCCCGCTTGAGAGGTGTGAACAGCACGCGTCAACAAGTGTTAATCCGGAAAGGCGAGGAAAAAAATCGTTTTCTAATTCCATTTTCTATGTTTCAGGAACCAGGGTAATCTAAACTAACTAGAGAGAGGCTATATATATTCCCTTAAGTATGTGAAAAACGGGAACAACGATGCAGAAGTATGAGGTGAGTTTCAAGAAAATATTAACTATCGACAGCTAATAAATTCGAAAAGAAGTAATCAGGTTTGCATGTCAAAAAAAAAAAAAAAAAAAAAAAAATCAACAGGATACAAAAATAAACATGCTTAAAAAAATCTAGCTACTAATGTTTTCTTTTTCACCTCGCTATCTTATTTCTGGTCACGTGAATTGGAAAAATAATATTTACTTTCCGTGAAGCTATAGACAACACATCTGCCTGTCCCGTGTCGCTACGAATTCAAAAGATCCATCCTTCATTCATGAGAGAGCTCCTTGTTTCTCCTCCTTCCACAGACAAACTTACAGAAAAGACACACGTAGATCCAAATATAAACACACACAAACACAGACACTCGCACACACACAGGCAGACAGACACACACAGACAGACAGACACACACACACACACACACACACACACACACACACACACACACACACACACACACACACACACACACACACACACACACACACACACACACACACACACTCGCACGCACGCACGCACACACACATACACACTCAAACAACCCAACATGAAAAAATAACAACAAAAATGTCAACCTTATAAAAATCTCATCTCACTTCACAAATCCTTGACCAGCATCCTCCACGTACCTGAAATAAACAAGAAAAATACATATAAGTCAGAAAAAATAACAAGAAATAAATAATAATAATAATAAAATACTGAAAAAAGAATCAATTGGCCACACCTGTCTTCATACCGTGCATATGTGGTCCGCTAATTAAAGAAGTTTAAACAGGTGGTTCGCCCAGTTCTTGTGTATTTAACCCACACTTTATTCACTTGTTCTGCTTGTTCCTTAAGTCGCTACAAGTGCATAAATCAAGAGTTCAAAGGCAATGGTGTTGTTGTTATTACTTTCTTCTCACTTACTTCTGCCGTAAAATGAGTAATGGCATTTAATGATGATTGAGTAATAATTATAATAGTAATGTGGTGCTCATATTCGTGTCAGGAAGAGGAATATTAGATGATAATACGATAAACTATTAGGAAAATAATAACAATGACAGGACTGAAAGTATATTTAACGAAAATAATACTATCAGCAATAACATTAATGATAATGATGATCGTGAGGATGATAGTGGTGATTATGATGATGATGGTGGTGATAGTGATTATGATGGTGGTGGTACTGATGGTGATGATTATGGTGATAGCGATGGTGGTGATGATGATGGTGATAGCGATGGTGATGATCGTGATAATGATGATGATGATAATGATGATGACTGATGATGATAGTGGTGATGATGATAATGATGACTGATGATAGCAGTAATAATAATAATAATACCAACACAGTAACAATCATGGCAGTAACAGTAACAGCAACAACAACAACAACAGCAACCAACCCAACAATAACAACATCCTAGTCGCCTCCCGCCCGCCACCGGGAGGCGGCCCGGGCGACCGCCCACGAGAGCTGCGCCTTCAGGGCAGAGGCGCCGATCAGATCCTTCCGATAACACCCCTGACTTGGTGGGACAGGGTTATAAATCTATCTAATTTTATTTATTGTTTATCTATCTATTTTTTAAAGTCTATTTATTTATCCATTTTTATTGGTTATCTCTTTAACTATTTTTTAAATTGTTAATCTGTTTATTTATTTATCTATTCATTTCTGTATTGTAATGTATATATCGGTCTATTTATCTATTTTTAATTGTTAATCTATGTTTATTTTTATCTATCTATTCATTTGTGTATTGTAATGTAGATATCTGTCTATTTATCTATTAATTCATCTTTTTTAACTTTGCTTTTCCTCTTTATTTACTGACATAAACATTGTTTTTAGGTTTTGTTTATAGAATGGACAAAAAAGGTAATGGAATATTAACACGAAGAATACGATTCCCCGAAATTATGTACTAAAGTAAATTAAGAAAATTGCCAGATACATAAAGGAATGAATAGGTAAGTATAGCAAAATAAGTCAATAAATATAAATGAAACCTAAACAGCTATGTAGAAAAACACGCCAACTTGTGCTAAAATTATGAAGTGAAAGAGTAAAATAAAATGATAGATCATTAATGCTAATTGGCCTTATCGTCAATGCATTTAAGGAAATTAGTTACAAAGAGCATGAACCAAAGTGCAAGATAAAAATCTTACAATGCTCGTTTCTCTCCCTCCCTCCATCCTCCTTGCCTCCCCCTCCTCCCTCAATCCCTCTCTCCCTTCCTCTCTCTCTCTCTCTCTCTCTCTCTCTCTCTCTCTCTCTCTCTCTCTCTCTCTCTCTCTCTCTCTCTCTCTCTCTCTCTCTCTCTCTCTCTCTCACACAAGTAACACAACGGGTGTCCAAACAAAGCAAAACAACTGCTTATATTTCAAATACAGAAACCGGGGCAAGAAATATGCAATTCTTAGGATTGGTAACTTGGAACCAATTACCCGAAAATATAAGAAATATTTTCAACCAAAAGACATTTCAAACAAAAGTGAAAGAACATCTGCAATATCAGTGACATCAAGCCGAGCACGATATTTCAATCACTTATGATATTAGTGTTATGTGTATTTTTGTTCCACAAGCATTGTACTGTATATATGTTCATAGCACCCTATCACATTGTGTAAACACCTTATATGTACATATACCCATTGTAATTAATGGAATAAAGTGTTTGAATTTGAATTTGACTCACTCACTCTCTCTCTCTCTCTCTCTCTCTCTCTTCTCTCTCTCTCTCTCTCTCTCTCTCTCTCTCTCTCTCTCTCTCTCGTCCTCATTCTTTCCCTCCCTCCTGTCCTCTCTCCCTTCCTCTATATCTCACCCTCTCACCCTCCCTCCCTACCTACCTACCCCCCTCCCCTTCTCCTCCTCCCTCCCTCTCTCTTATCGTGAACTTAAGCCTTGCCCCGTCTTATCCCGGCAAACATCAGTGTTTCAGTAGACACCCAAATTCCTGTGGATGCTTAGCCCTTTCCTGTGTACGTGTGCACATGAGGCAGCTATTGTAACATGTGGCTCTGTGTTACATGTCTAATTGCGTGTAGGTGTAGTGCTAAAACGTGCAGGTATGCAGATGCTGTATGTTGTGTGTGTGTGTGGAGGGGAAGTGGTCGTGTGTGTGTAGATGGGAGGAGGGGTGTGTGTGTGTGTGTGTGTGTGTGGTGTGTGTGTGTGTGTGTGTGTGTGTGTGTGTGTGTGTGTGTGTGTGTGTGTGTGTGTGCTGCCGTGTTGTGCGTGTCCCGTGCGTGCGTGCATGCAAGGCATATTGCACATGTGAGCACATGTATATCTTTACACGTATCTGAACATACAAAAGCGCACGTAAGAGTTTACAAATAATGTCCACCAATCTTGTTAGCAAGAACAGAGGTCACCGGGTACACAGGAGGGGGTGAAGCGAGGTCAAGGTCGCCGCGTGCGTGGCTAACACCTCCCGCTCGCACCCACCTCGTTTCCCACCTGCAACTGACCCCTTCCTCGTTATCGCCTCACGAGGGCCGCTCCGAGATGAAACACTGTTATTTAATCAATATGCGACGTGCGGTCTGTAGGATGCAATTTAAAAATATGATGCTATTTCAGATAAGGCTTTTGCACCGCCGGTATTGGCAGAAAACAATTATTGTAAGTTTCTTCGTTTCTCACACCGTTTCTTTGAGGACGACATTAAAATATAAATGATAAGAGCTATTTGAGTAATGGAAAAATATAGGGATGTCACCAGAACTACTTCCACACACACACACACACACACACACACACACACACACACACACACACACACACACACACACACACACATATATATATATATTATATATATATATATATATATATATATATATATATATATATATATATATATATACTGGGTTCATAGTAGTCAAGACAAGAGAAAATGCACGGACTTTCAAGGCTTTTTCTTACCCTTTTCAAAGACTTTTCAATTATTTTTTGATAAGTGTTAATGTCACGTCATAATGCAATTGAACGTTGAAGTCAATAATACATCATATGAACGTAGACAAGGTCCGAGTCTTTCATTCAATTAAAGAAGAAAAATAACAACATTCCCCATTCTCAGGATCTTGCAAGTTTGGTAAAGAACCAAATTTAAAGACTTTTAAAGACTTCATTAAGAATTACCTCAAATTCAACTATATTTACAGAAATTCAAGACCGCTACGAACCCTAATATGTGTGTATGTGCGTGTGTGCGTGTGCGTGTGCGTGTGCGTGTGCGTGTGTGTATATGTGATTTTAAAATTGCATGTAATATCAAGAGGGGCTATTGCCTCCAATCTTACTATTACAAACAAACGTATCCACAAGCGTAGTAGTATTCAGAAAGAGTGACATAAAAGCATAAACAAAAACTATCAACAACAAGAATCATGATGACGGTGATTGCCAAAAATGATAGCAATAGAATCAATGATAATAACAATAATTATAGTAGTAATAAAAACAAAAACACAAACCAACAACAGTAATAGCAATAATAATAATACCAATAATGATACTAATAGTAATAGTAATACTAATACTAATTACTTCTATTATTATTACTATCATCATCATTATTATTATCATAATAAAACCACCACCACCAATAATAATAATGAAATAGAAAACAAAAATGTGTTCCCCCAAAGCATCGCAAGGAAACGCGTGACCCCCGCGGCGGCAACACTCGCACAGGGGGACGGGGGGGGGGGGGCATCTCCCAGCATTTCGTTTCTCACTTATCACTTAATCTCGGCCGCTTGCCGTAAACACTCGGCCTGATCTGCGAAAGCCAATTATCAGGATGAATGGCCCGACTATCAGATCCCTCGATAACATCTGGTGGCCGGTTAGGAGAGGAAAAAAAAGAAAAAAAGGAAGGTTTAAAACAGTCTTTTTCGAAAAAAAGGGAAACAGTTGTTCCGACTAATGCTCCTGTATCGCGGTGCGGGCTACGGTACACGCTACATCTGCGGGTCGAGGATTGCGAGCGAGGAGGGATGAGGCCGGCGCTGTTTGATGAGGAGAGAAATGAGGCAGGGAAGAGATGCGGAGGAATGTAAACATATAGTTAAAACATAGTAGGATCACCGTGTTTTTTTCTATGAGACACCTCTGTTGCATCACTTTGAGTTGCATCCCGTGGTTTTGTTTCATGAAAAAACGTTCCTGTATTATTGTATTTGTATGTGTTTTTTTATGAGTAACAGCTAATGTATCTTTGCATTTATATGTTTTTGTTTTATGAAAAACTGCTGTCGTATTTTTTTTATCTGTGGTTTTTGTTCTGTGATACACCACTGTTGTATCACTTGCATCTGTACTTTGTTTTTGTTCAAGAAACATCGCTGTTGCATTTTTGTATTTGCATCCCGTGTTTTTGTTCTATGAGGTACCTCTGCTGTATTAACACAGCATATTTCCTTTAATCTTTTATAGTGCAGAAAGCCGCATTGTCTTGTCGAGATCGTAGCTAATGATACCTTTTTATGTATATAATGACGATCTGTTTGTCATCTGTGGAGATCGTTATGGCAGGGTAAGAATATCGCGAAGATAAGAATTGGTGTTTTATGACGATTAGCTATCACAAGCACACCATCATTAGCGTTAAGAATTATTCTGTGATTTTTGTCGTTCTTGTGATTAAAACCTGTTATTTCGTGAATTTATAGCCAGAAATATGTGGTGAATGTAGTGTTGCTACTGCTGATGATGATGGTGATAAAGATGAAGATGATGATGATAGTGATGGTGATAGTGATGATGATGATAATGATAATGGTAATGATGAGGATGACACTGATAATAATAATGACCATGATAATATCCTCATCACTTTTACCATTATTATCTCTAGCGCAAGGATTTAAAAAATCAATAAACCCCAAACCCTTACAGTAAAAAATCGATTCCATGACAAGTACCTATTAGATCATAAACCGCTGTATCTTTTGCATCATAAATCTCACTCCATAACTTTGTTTCTTATCTACTTATATTTTAAGGGCCATTTATCACGTTCTCGGTCCTTCGTGCCTAAGAATTGACCGCCGCGCTTAAATGCTAACAATCTAAATTCTCAAATAGGCGTAAATCAATGAAAATTCGCAACCAGTCTCATGATTGGTCATAATCAAGGGGGCGGAGCCATGCCCTTCTAGAGGACCAATGAGCGAGCATCTCCCTCGAAGCCCCGCCCACTGCCATTCATTCAAGAGGAACGACAGGAATTATTTCCATTAATAGATGATGTTTATATCCTAACCGTCCATTACCATTAATCAGACAGTAATTGTGCGGAGTTGCGGAGTTTGGACAGGTATTGTGGCGTCAATGAGAGACGTAACGCGGGTCCTGCCGGCAGCCAAGATGAATAGGCCTAAAGTGGCGCGCTTTTCAAAGAGAGGAAGATAATGCTGTTATTACATTTCCCGGATTTCTGTCTACTCATGTTGGCGGAAATTTGTTTACAAAATTAGAAATAATTTTTCCAATGCATATGAATGTGAGTGTAAACCGATAAAACCGAAATCTGCAACAAGAAAATAACTGGAAGGAAGACCAAAAATGAAAAAAAAATAAAAATAAAATAACACTCCCACATCCCTTCCTTCTCTTCCCTCGCCCTCATCTTCTGTCTTTCCACATCCCCCCCCCCCCATAGCAACGACCAGTCTCCATCGCCACCCAACCACCAGCAACCGACAGGCAACCACTCCTCCTCACCCCTTAACCCTCAACCACCGCGACCCCTCGACGCCAGGGACAATCACGGGGGCCGCCGTATTTACGAGGGATCATTGTGTGTTGTGACGGGCGGTGCTCACCCGGCAGACGTCCCTTCCCCTCCATCACCATACAAGGGGGGTTGGGGTAGGGGGTTAGGGAAGGGTAGGGGTGGGGGTAAGGGAGAGGGATGTGGGGGTAGGAGAGAGGGACTGGGGGTAAGGGAGAGGGATGAGGGGGTAGGGGTGGGGATAAGGTAGAGGGACAAGGGGGTAGGGGTGGGTTCAGGAGAAAGAAGGGAAGGGGTGGGGCTAAGGGAGAGGGAAGGAAGGGGTGGGGCTAAGGGAGAGGGACCAGGGGGTAGGGGTGGGTAAGGGAGAGGGACAAGGGGTAAGGGTGGGGGTAAAGGAGAGGAACGAGGGGGTTGGGGTGGGGGTAAGGGAGAGGGACGAGGGGGTTGGGGTGGGTAAGGGAGAGGGACGAGGGGGCAAGCGAGAGGGACCAGGGGGTAAGAGTGAGGGAAGAGGGGGTAACGGAGAGGGAAAAGGGGGTAGGGGAAGGGTAGGGGAGTGGGAAGAGAGAAGAGGGGGTAGGGGAGAGGAACGAGGGGGAAAGGAAGGAAGAGGAAAGAACGAGACAAACGAGAGAGAGAGAGATAGAAAGGGTGAGAAGAGATGATAGAATTAAACGAGGGGGGGAAGAAAAAGGGGAAGGGAAGAGGCCAGAAGACGAGACCGAATAGAACATGGAAAGGATGGAACACGAAAGGCAGGGAAGAAGGAAAGGGGAGCCAAATACTGTATTCGTTGTTCATTAGATACGGATATATTTATATCTTACTCAACTATATTATCACTAAACACACCCAGAAATATTGCCCAGATTTTCAACCATAAAATCCCTCTTTTCTTTCTTTTCTCTCTCTCTCTCTCTCTCTCTCTCTCTCTCTCTCTCTCTTTCTCTCTCTCTCTCTCTCTATCTCTCTATCTCTCTCGTCTCTCTCTCTCTCTCTCTCTCTCTCTCTCTCCCTCGTCTTCTCTCCTCCTCTCTCTCTCTCACTCCCTCTCTCTCTCTCCCTCCCTCTCTCCCTCTCTCTCCCTCTCTCCCTCTCCCTCTCCTCCCTCCTCTCCTCCCTCCTCCTCCCTCTAACTCCTCTCCTCCCTCCCTCTCCTCTCCCTCCCTCCCTCTCTCTCTCCCTCCAACTCTCTCTCCTCCCTCCTCTCTCTCCCTCCCTCAACTCTCTCTCCCTCCCTCCCGTCTCTCTCTCTCCCCTCCCTTTCTCTCTCAAAAAAGGTATATAAGCAAAGGATGAACCACAAAAATAAAGTAGCAGCACTCAGAGAGCGCATACCTCCGCCACGATATCAATATCATCACCTTGACGGACGTAACAAATAAATATACAGTCAAACCATATAAATCTATAAACAATTGCCGAAACGCACACAAATAAAATACTAACAGTAAAACAACACAAATAAATGCATAAGTAAACCAAAACAAGAGATATACACTTCATAAACTCACAAAAATTAATCGGCATTTTTTTCTAAATGAACAAAGAAACAAACAGAAAACAACGAACCAAATAGACCAACAAGAAAAAAATCAAGCAATTCCATTAAACAAAACAAGAAAACACACAAATAAACCCTAGAGACACATAAAGACGCATGTCGAAATGAATAAACCAAAAGGAGCCTAAACCCATAAACCAACGCAAAAGAAGGGAAAAAAACCTCGATCTGCCTCTCCCCGACCACACACACACACCCTCCCTCGCCCTGCTCCGCCCCGCCTATGAGCCTTTTATTTGAAGTATTTACAAAGGCCATTGTCAGAGGCGGCGGTGCTGGTGGGGTGGGGGTGGGGAAGGGGAGGGGGAGGGGGGAGAAATGAAGAGGGAAAGAGGGAAGGGAGGGGGAGAGTGGGAAAGGAAAGGGGGAAGAGGAGGTAGGAGAAATTGGGATGGAGAGAGGGGAAAGGGAGGGGGTGAAGAGGGGAGGGAAAGGAGAAGAGGAGGTAAGGAGAGATGGGAATAGGAAGGAGAATTGAAGAGAGAATGAGGGGATAGGGGAAGAGGAGGTGGGAGAAATGATGGAAAGGAGAGAGGAGTAGAGAAGGGGGAGGAATGAAAAGGGGGGAAGAGGGCGGAGAAATGAAGCGGGGGAAGAGAGAGGAAAAGAGGAGGGGGCGGGGAAATGATGAGACAAGGCGAGAGAAATAAAGGGGGGAAGAAGAGATGGAAGGAATGCAGAAGAAGAATGGGAAGAGAGGAAAAGGAAAAGAAAGAGGATAAGAGGTGAGAGAAATAAAAAAGAGAAGGAAAATAAAAAGAAGAAAGAGAAAACAGGATGTCGAAAGAAAAAAAAAGTAGGAAGAGAGAGAAAAAAAAAGAGTAGAAAGGACAAGAGAGAAAAAAAAGAGAATCCGAATGGGCGAGGCAGACGGGACAAGGGCAGGGGGGAAGGGGGGGGGAATGAGAAGAAAGGATGAGGGTGACAATTAAGCGATGAGTGATGAGTATCTACAGTTGTTTACTTT
Organism: Penaeus vannamei; assembly: GCF_003789085.1. NCBI lineage: Eukaryota > Metazoa > Arthropoda > Malacostraca > Decapoda > Penaeidae > Penaeus > Penaeus vannamei. The sequence goes on along the minus strand of NW_020870862.1, from coordinate 317,726 downwards.
GGCCACAGAGCTCAGCCGGGGATTGTATCGGGCGAGCGACATGCGGGCGGGAGGTCACCCACGCCCGCACGCACGCCCATCGCTTTCGCTCCGAGGCTACGCTATTCAATAATATATAACAGAATGGATAGACGAGTGAATTAAAGCGAAGGATGACGCGAACTGGGCGATCGAAAATAAGTGAATTAATTAACACATATCAATGGAAATAACCAAACAAATCGGAGAAATGAATAATCAGATGGACAAAAATACATCAAATAGAATGATAAAAGTACAAAACACGGAAAGTGAACCAAAACACATCAAATTAAATGATAAAAGTACAAAACACAAAAGTGAAAAAAAACATAGGATAGAACTATAAAAGTACAAAACACAAAAACTGAACAAAAATACATAACAAAATGATAAAAATATAAAATACAAAAAAGTGAACAAAAACAGATCAGACAGAAATGTAAAAATACAAAAATTGCGCGGCCAGCTATTTCGCACAAGATAAATCCGTGTTTGGCCACATCTGTCTACATTTCGAGAGACAAGCGTCGAGAAAACTAACAAGAACATATGGAGATAAAGAGCAGAATTCTCACACCTCTTTGTGTATGTAAATAGTTCAGCAACTCTTACATACATGGAAGAAACTTTATGCAAATTTTCATATGTGAATAGGATTTTACCTTTGATTCC
>NW_020870862.1:302033-309533 GCF_003789085.1 Penaeus vannamei | reverse complement strand
ATTAATATAAACTTTAAATAAATATTGCATTTTATGTATTTGTATTTGTCAAGTGTTTGTTATTTTTACACGGACATCCATTTGAAAGTATCTGTGACGTCATCATTGTTTACATGCGCGCGGCTTCCAAGTTCCTCAAGGGACCTTGCCTATCTTCATCCTCCAAACGAAGTTCTTGCGGGAGATTACGATGCACACATTTCCTATTTCTTCTCTGCAATCACGAACTAACCCACACACGTTGTTTTAGCAATCGTTGAGCCTCCATTTCTACAGAAGATGACAAATAACCTGCGAGGAGGGCCGAGTGGGCAACCATAGACGCCATGTTTGTCGTTGAAATCGAGCGGGCAGGCGGTGGTTCGGTTCGCCCCGTCGGGAAATCGCCCACAAAATGTCAAAAATATAAAATATCAAATAGCGGATCATATCACAAACGAGTTGTTGAAAAAAAATGGTCGTGTGGCCAATTTCACCAGGGAGATAGACTCAAAACCTTCGTCGAGGTGAATCGCCAATTCAATACCTCGATAAGTTTGACATTTTCTGCTGTTCTTATCTCTGGAACTTCTCGTTTATTTCGCTTTTCCTTCGTCGTCGATTATATAAGCTCAATTTTGACATGAAGAACCTCGAAAAGTTTAACATCAGCTGTATTTCTCTCGCAAATTTTCCTTTATTTGTTTCATTTCCCTTCGTTCGTATCCATTGTGTCTCGGTGGGCTATAACAAAATGATACGTTGTAGAATTTGGTTCACAAAACCCTTATCCTGGGATAACTGAATTCACTTTCTCCCGAGGGATTGAAATAAATCTGACCCATCACAATTTATATCCAAATGCGCGTGTTGATTTCGTCCTTGGGTCACTCCCTCTGGTACACGAAGGCTACTTGCCTCGTGTGTACATGGGTAAAAGGATGTGTGTGTGTGTGTGTGTGTGTGTGTGTGTGTGTGTGTGTGTGTGTGTGTGTGTGTGTGTGTGTGTGTGTGTGTGTGTGTGTGTGTGTGTGTGTGTGTGTGTGTGTGTGTGTGTGTGCCCTTGAGTAAGCGCGTGTCATACATCCTCTCGTGCATGTGTGCGCACATATCCAAGTACGTGTGTTCGCGCATGAACTCAACTCGAGCACAAGCTTGCCAGAGAGAGAGAAACGCGCCAAGGCCTATCATCTCCGCCCGCAGAAGCTCCCTAAACACAGCCCCGGCCGGGATGCGAACCGCCGGCAGTAGAAACATGAACTGGTGTTTAACCTGTTTGGTGTTCAGTGTTCAAGGTGTTCAGGAGCGCGGAGCTCATTTCGATTCGACTTCAGTCACCTGCCTCACTTCCGTGCATACCCAATGGAGCGCTTACTTCTTGCGTTCACACTTTCACACATACCAACTTAAGGAAGTACACACAGGCGCGAGTATTCTGAAAGGGTACACGGTATATCTTTACTAATGCCTCTGTTCACTCATCTATGCACTGCAAGCGTTGTGTTGCATGAACAATTGGGCATTTAATACGCCATTATCAATATGGCCAGCTACCATCAATTTTGTGTTCATTTATTCTGCCATTATACATTCGCATCACTAATATCATTATCATCAGAGTTACCATAATTGCACCTATCATTATTATAATAAGTCTGCGGTTGTTACAACGGTCAAACAATTATCATTATCAAAATCATCTCTACCATTATTATGGTCATCATTAATACAATTATTACTGCTATTGGCATTATATCTAATTTAGTTATAATCTTTATGACAGTATCACCAATCTATCACAACCACGCTATCAACAATACTATCATTACCATTGCAACGACATGCCCTCCAACCCGACCTCGTTTCACTCTCTCCCTCCTTCACCTCTGACCTCTAATCCTTTATCACAGCCACGACGAGTCTATTTACGATTCCTGGGCGTGTCAACCTCGAAAGAGCGTCGTCCTCGAAAACAAAATGGCGGGGGTTGGAGTGATAACTTCGCTTCTTTTTTTCTTCTTCTCTCCCGTCTTCTTTGCTGAGTTTGAGATTGGAAGAGGAAGTGGGGGAAGGAGTGGGTGTGTGGACGGGGGAGGGGGGTAAATGTAGGGGGCAAGGGGAGGTAGAGAGAAGAATACATGTATATTTAACTAGATATATACAGATAGATAGATACATACATCGAGAGAGAGAGAGAGAGAGATAGAGAGAGAACAAGAGTAAGAGAGAGAAAGAGAAAGCGAGAGAGAGAATGAGAAAGAGAGCACCAAACTAATCCACCAACAATTAAATCCCCCCCCCCCCATAATCAAGGGACAACAAATCTACCACCAAAGCCTCCTCCAACCCCCACCTCCCCTTCACCCCCCCTACCCCACCCACCACTTCCTCAACACCCTCCCTCCCCCTTCCCCCTCTTCCCTCCTTTCCTTTCAAAAAAAAAAGAAAAAAAAAAAATCAAACCTAAACGACACGAATGTAGGCCTAAATCACCCACCCGTCCGCATCCCCCTGTGTAAAGCCCAGTATAAAAGTCCTTATAAGCCCCGCGACGGAACTCTGTTGTGGAGAGCGAGACCAATCCCAAACGGCGGCGCTTCCTTCTCTGGAGTTTCCCGATGACAAAAGGGCTTTTCCGTCTGCTGGTGACAAGGAGAGGGTGCGGAGGGGTGGAGGAGATGGGTGGGGGAAGGGGTGGAGGAGATGGGGGAGGGGGGAGTGGAGGAGATGGGTGAGGAGGGGGAGGGAGTGGAGGAGATGGGCGAGGGGGTGAGGTGGGGGAGGGGGTGGAGATGGGCGAGGGGGAGGGTTGGTGAGATAGGGGAGGGGATGGGGGATGTGGTTGAGGTCGGGGAAGGAGCGGGTGGGGTTAGGTGATGGGGGATGTGAGGAGGGGCGAGGGGGAGAGGGGGGGGGGGGGGGTGGGGGTGGGGGAGGTGGTTTGAGGAGGGAGAGGGTGGGGTTGGGTGAGATGGTGAGGGGAGGGGGTGTGGAGGGATAAGAAGAGGAGGAAAGGGAGAAGGAGTGCGAGGGAGAGGGAAGTGAGGTGAAGGGGAAGTGGTAGGGAATGAGGGGAGAAGGGAGATGAAGTGAAGAGGTACATGAAAGAGAGAAGAGAAAGAGGGGAAGAGGATGAATGCGTAAGAAAAAAAGGAAAGGAAACGGAAAAAGGAGAAGGGAAATGAAATCGAAATGAAAATAAGAGAGGGGAGACGATAGATAGAAATCAACTGAATAGGAGAGAGAAGGAGAGAAAAAGAGTAAGAAAGACATGAAAATGAAAGGGAGGCTGGACGAAGCAGGGAGGCAGAGGTATTGAAGAGACCTGAAGAGGCAAGAGAGAACGAGATGTCAGAGTAATACGTCAAAATAGGATGAAGACAGACAAATAAGTAGTGAAGGGGAAAAGTGGGGAGAACAAGCGTAAAAAATAGAATACTTGTGACTGGATGAAATAGAAAATGCAGAGGACGGAGAACTGGAGGACGTGGAAGAAAGAGAGGAGATAAATCAATGGCAACAGTATAATATAGGAGAAAAATCCATCAAAAATCAACAAGCAAAATGATATTTAGAAGGGACGGATAGAATGATAAGAAGACAAGTGAGGAAATGAAAAGAGAAGAGGAAAAAAGACAAAGAAAAAGGCGTGAGGGAGAAACAGAGAGATAATTTAACATGTAAGCCGCGGTAAACTGATAGAAAAAGAGAACATTATAAAGAAATATAGATAGGGTAAGAGTTGGATAGATAGATAGAGAGAGAGAGAGAGAGAGAGCGAGAGAATGAAAAGCTAAAAAAAAAAAGATAGAGAAGCTAGGAACACGAACGAAAATAATAATAAAAGTACAAACCACACGAGAGAAAAAGAAAGAAAAGAAAAAAAAACAATAAAAATAACAAGAAGAGAACTTGACCCAAAGAGAAGAGAGGGTTGCAAGAGAACACACGCCGACACGCCCAACTCTAACGACGAGAACAGACTCCGCAAGGAAGGGATTGGCCGATGGAAGACAGATCCTTACGGGGACAAGGATGGGGAAGGAGGCAGCTGCTGGCGACGAAGAGAAGGGGGTGGGGTGAAGGGGGGAAAGGGGGAAGGTACGCGGCGGGGGGGGGGAAGAGGGGACAGATAAGGGTGGGGAAGGGGGGAAGGAGGAAAGATATGGAGGGGCGGGGGAGGAGGGGAAAAGGGGAAAGGCAGGGGGGGGAGGGGGAAGGTGGGGAGGGGCGGGGGAAGGAGGGGTAGGGAGGGGGGGGGCGGGGGGAGGAGGGGAAAGGGGAAAGATAGGATGGGGGAGGGGGAAGGTGGGGGGCAGGGGAAAAGGGGATGGTAGGGGCGGGGAGGGGGAAAAGGGGGATGGGGAGAGATTTAAAAGATTAAAGATTTAAAAGATCTAGTTTTAATTACACTTGTTACAATGGATATACTTTGCTGTGTGTTTCATTTGCTTCTAAATTTCCCCCTGTGTGCAAGGAATGGCCGGGGTTGCCATCCACTGGCAGCGCGCGGGACCGAACGCAGGTCAGCAAGATTACTAGACGAACACGCTGACCGCTGCACCACACAGCACACGAGGGGATGGAAGGGAGGAGAGGAGAGGGGAGGGAAGGGAGGAGAGAAAGGGAGAAGAGGGAAAAGGGTGAAAGGAAGAAGGCTCCCCTTGCCTTCGCTCCCACTGAAGGAGAGAAGGGAGGGGAGGGGAGGAGCAGAATGGAAATGATGATGATAATAAAGATGGGATGACGAAGAAAAGAGAGATAAGGGAGATGAATGCGTGGAAAAGAGGGGGAGATGTAGATAAATGAGGGAGGGGGAAGGAGGGAGGGGAGACAGTAGGGGAAAGGGAGGCACAGAAAGATGGGAGATGTGAACAAGGGTGAACAAGAGACAGCTATGATTAGGATTAATATTAACTTTGGAGGGAGGAGGAGGAGAGAGAGAAATAGTGAAAGAGAGAGGAAGAAATAGAAAGGGGGAGTGAGTGTGTGTGTGTGTGTGTGTGTGTGTGTGTGTGTGTGTGTGTGTGTGTGTGTGTGTGTGGTGTGTGTGTGTGTGTGTGTGTGTGTGTGTGTGTGTGTGTGTGTGTGTGTGTGGTGTGTGTGTGTTGTGTGTGTGTGTGTGTGTGTGTGTGTGTGTGTGTGTGAGTGAGAGAGAGAGAGAGAGAGAGAGAAGAGAGAGAGAGAGAGAGAGAAGAGAGAGAGAGAGAGAGAGAGAGAGAGAGAGAGAGAGAGAGAGAGAGAGAGAGAGAGAGAGAGAGAGAGAGAGAGAGAGAGAGAGAGAGAGAGAGAGAGAGAGAGAAGAGAGAGAGAGAGAGAGAGAGAGAGAGAGAGAGAGAGAGAGAGAGAGAGAGAGAGAGATGAGAGAGTGAGAGTGAGAGTGAGAGAAAGAGAGAGAAGAGAGAGAGAGAGAGAGAGAGAGAGAGAGAGAGAGAGAGAGAGAGAGAGAGAGAGAGAGAGAGAGAGAGAGAGAGAGAGAGAGAGAGAGAGAGAGAGAAAGAGACAGAGGCAGAGAGAGAGAGAGAGAGAGAGAGAGAGAGAGAGAGAGAGAGAGAGAAGAGGGAGAGAGAGAGAGAGAGAGAGAGAGAGAGAGAGAGAGAGAGAGAGAAGAGAGAGAGGAGAGAGGAGAAATATATTAAACAAACAACGAAAAACAGAGAAACAATCATAACGCACAAAGAAGCAAACGAAACCCACCTGCAAGCAGAACACGACCCTACTGGCGGTGAAAATAACGCCCAAGACCGACGCTGCAACTTGCTCGCCTCAACCAGCGTCTTGGCGGCCCGTGAGAGAGCGCTGAGCGTCTGGGTCCCTCCTTCGTCTTGTTCTCAATCTTGTTATTTTTTTTCTTCCTTCTATTCATTTCCTTTTCTTCTTCGTGTGTCTTAGCCCAATTTAGATAGGTGGTAATCCGGATACAGGATTTTTTTTATTAATTAGCATATATTTTTAGTGCATCAGTGACCTTATTGCCTTGGCGGAGGTATGCGCTCTCTGAGGACTTTTAATTTCTTTATTTCGCTTTTTCTTTCTTTCTCGTCTTGCTTCTCTTCTTCTTTCTATAGTTCTCTTTCTCTCGTCTTTTCTCTATGACTTCATTTTCATTTTTTTTTTTTTTTTTTTTTTCTTTTCTCTATCCCTCATTCCTCTTCCTCTATCGTATTGTTCTCCTTCTCACCATCATCCTCATTACCATCTTTTCCCTTCTTTCTTTCCCCTCTCATCATCAATCATCATCTTTCACCTCCCCCTTCTCTCTCTCTCGTTCTTTCTCCTCTTCTCCTCTACATCTCTTTTCCTTTACGCAACGAGAAGGAAAATTTTAAATAAGGTTTAAGAAGAAAAGATATAAAACAAGCATGCATATAAAACACGATAACACAGACGCTAGGTAATAAAAAGGCATCATTACGTAAAACATACAACAATAAAACCAAATACAGATATTAAGCATGGAAACGCAAAAAGACACTATGCATGAACATATAAACACAAATAGAAACCATGAAAACTAAACACAGAGAAAGAACATGGAGACATAAACAAACTTAAAAAAAGACACCACATCTACACATAAACCACAAACATACAACGCAAAACTTAAAAACACACACAACATCAACACGTAATACAAAAAAACATACAAACCCAAAACATAAGCAAAACGCAAACATCAAAACGTAAAACATACAAACACACACACCCAAAACAACAAAAACAAACAAAACACAAACACACAACAAAACAACAAAAAAAATAAAAACAAACACCAAACCACAAACACAACAACAACACCCAAAAACACAAACCACAAACCCACAATAACAAAAACATAAAACATCAGCACAAAACCCGCCCCTAAAAAAGAAACGCCGCCTCCGAAAAGCCTCCGGAAAGCCGATTCCGACGCAGACCAAGTCATCCGCGGGATGTTAAGCCAATTAAATGAAACCCCTCAAAGTATAAACAAGGAGAAGAGACTAACCGCAGAAATGACACTTAAATTCGCGCGGGAGGTGNCACGTGAGGCGAATTCAAACACCAACAATCAATTACTTTCATTATCATCTCATTTGCAGGATCTTCATCACATCATCATTATCATTATCATCCCAATTAAGCTATTATTATCCTCATTATCGTTATCGTCTTCGTCTTCATTATCACTATTATTATCCCAATCAAACTTCATTATATCCATTATCCTTATCTTATCATCATTATCCTTATCATCTTCATCATCATCACTATTATCATCCCAATCAAACTATCAATTATCCTCATTATCCTTATCTCCATCATCATTATCATTATCCTATCCCATCATCACTATCCTTTGAATTTATCCCATTTATTCATTATCATTACCCAATATCCTTATCATCATCATCATTAATAACCTCAAGCATCACTATCAAACATCATCATCATCATTAATCTTTGCCATTACTTCCATCAGTAATTCCACTGTTACCATGATCTCAATGATTATCATCTCCATCACCATTGTCTCCATCA
>NW_020870862.1:279533-284533 GCF_003789085.1 Penaeus vannamei | reverse complement strand
TTGTAAACAAGAGATAACAAGTGAAAGGTAAGTGGGGAAGGCAAGAGTATGTATAATGTGTAATATGAATGTTACTGTGGTGTGTGTGTTGTGTTGTGTGTGTGTGGGGTGTGTGTTGTGTGGTGGTGTGTGTGTGTGTGTGTGTGTGTGTGTTGTGTGTGTGTGTGTGTGTGTTGTGTGTGTTGTGTGTACATATATATATAATAATATATAATATATAATATACTATATATATATATATATTATATAATATAGAGAGAGAGAGAGAGAAGAGAGAGAGAGAGAGGAGAGAGACGAGGAGAGAGAGAGAGAGAGAGAGAGAAGAGAGAGAGAGAGAGAGAGAGACGAAGAGAGAGACAGAACAGACAGACAACAGAGACAAAGAGAGAAGCATCAGAGATCAAAGGACACGCCTGGAGAGGAGAGGAAGGGAGAGACAAGAGAGAGAGAGAGAGGGCGGTAAAGAGCAGAGCGTCTCTTAATGCCACCGACCTATAAACGCAAATGCCTCGCCACTGATTCGAGCATGACCTCCTCGTAAACAGTCAACATCCACCAGGCGCTTACTTCTCTTCCGGCGATCGAATCCACACATCATCCACATGTAACAGAAACACAAACGCTGGAACGTATACACAATAATAAATAAGTTCTCTGTGGCTGTTTTCTCTTTCATCCACATGTAACATAAAACATATTTAAAAAACATAGACATAGACATACCCTTCATTGCAGAATACAAAACCCGAATGCATAAACAAGCAAACGAATATTTATCCTCCTCTATGCCCCTCATCATCAACCCCCCCCTACGCATCATTCCCTCCTTATCATTTCTTCCTTTCTTCCTTCCGTCTCTTCCCCTCCTCAATTCCTTGCCTCTTTTCCTGCTGTCTTTCTTTTTCTATTTTCTTCTTTGTCTACCTCTTTTCCTGTTATTTGCTGTTCTTCCTTTTCTCCTTTTCTTCTCTTTCTCTTATTTTATTCTCCTATTTCTTTAACTCACTCTTTCCATTTCTTTCTGCTTCTCCTGTTTTACTTTCTCTTTATCATTCATTCTTCACCTTTTCCTCCTCCCCTTTTTCTTGTTTTTGTTTTTCTTCCTTTTTTCTTTTTTTTTCATCATCATCGTCATCATCTCTTCTGTTCTTCTCCTTTCTTTTTCTTCTTCCCTTCCTCTCATTCGACTTAATTAGAAGGCCAAGATGGAGGCTAAGGAGCAACCTCCCCCCCTCCCTCCCTCTCTCCCTCAACAACCATAGAATCTCAAGCCAAATGGGACCGAAGAGGAGGAGGGAGGGGAGGAGAGAGGGAGGGGAGGGAGAGGGAGGAGAAAAGTGAGGGCAGGGAGGAGGGAGGAGAGAGAGTAAAGGAGGGAGGGGACGAGAGTAAGAGGAGTTTAAGGAGTGGAAGAGGAGTTAGGGAGGGATGAAGGGGAGGGAGAGGCAGTGAGCGGAGGGGAGGGAGCTATGGGAAATTGAGGGAGGAAGCTTGGGAAGGTCAGGGAGAAGAAGGAGAATGTGAGAGAGAAGGCAGGAGAGAGAGGAGGGAGAGAGAGAGAAGAGAGAAGAGATCGAGAGAGAGAGGAACAGAGAGGAGAGGAGGAGGAGGAGAGAGAGAGAGAGAGAAGAGAGAGAGAGAGAGAGAGAGAGAGAGAGAAGAGAGAGAGTAGAGAGAGAGAGAGAGAGAGAGAGAGAGAGAGAGAGAGAGAGAGAGAGAGAGAGAGAGAGAGAGAGAGAAGAGGGTGAAGAAGGAGAGTCAAGCAGATGATTCGCACTTTGCTACGTGACTCGGAACGTCTTGGCTCCCTCCTTCACCCCTACCCCCCCCCCCCCCAACCCCCAGGACTTCTTGCGACCACGGGGGGAGGGGGGCGGTACCAGTGGGTTATAAGAAGGGCCTATATATGTATGCCTCTTCCTCGGCCTCTACACCCCCCCCCCCTATTGTTCTAAGGAGAGGAGGTGGGGGGGGTATTTCCTGGGATTTCGACACTGAGAAGACTCATCTACACACGAACAACCTCTATGGATAGAAAGGAGAGAAGAGGAGAGAGGAGAGGAGAGTGGAAAGAGGAGTGAGGAGTAAGAAGAGAGGAGATAAAAGAATACAGAAAAGAGAAGACAGAGCGAAAAAAGTACGAGAGAGAGAAAGAGAGAGAGAAAATGAGCGAGATGCAGACGGAGACAGACAAAACAAAGAAGGTAAAAATTAAGAACAAAAGAAAAAAAAAAAGAGGGGGGAAGGGGGATGGCAGAGAGACCACACACCACACACACGAAAGCAATGTCTAAAAAAGTTAATGACGATATGCCTCGTTAACCTCCACCTCCACTTTGCAGCATTAACAAGAAAAGAAGAAAAAAAAACATTTTCACAACTGCCACGAAAACAAACACATCACCCGACGATGCATTGGGGATAAGCCTCTACGTCATATCTTGAGGAATATACGCTCTCAACCGTCTTCAAAACACAGGAATTACACCATTTATACAGTAGAAAAGAAACAGATACCCCCCCCCCCCAACCCTCGATCCACAAGAAAGTGATAACTCCCCCCACCCCCACCAAAAAAAAAAAAAAAAAAAAAAAAAGTGGTAGAAGAAAAACAGAAAAGAAAGAAAAAAAAAAAACAATAAGTGATTAAAGAAAAATAGAAAAAAACGGAAAAGAAAGACACAAAGAAAAAAGCAAATGAATCTGCATGACTGGATTCTTAGCCTCAAATAATCCAGCTTTGAAAGGCGCATAATACCTCTGGTGACTGACAGGCTAATGTCAGCTGTTTTTGTGATAACCCTCACTTTGGGGTTTTCGTGGCGGCGCCTGAAAAAAGCCTTCTGTCTTTCCTCTTCGGGTATTTTTTTTTTTTTACTTAGTTATCGGTCTGTTGTTTAGCTGATCTGCTCTCTCTCTTTCTCGCATTCTTTATCTTTGACCCCGCATGTATTAATACCTTGTCTATTCTTGTTCTAATTCTTAATCTTCTCTCTCTCTCTCCCTCTCTCGCTCTGTGTCTGTCTGTCTGTCTAGCCACGCACCATATACACGCTCACAATTCTAATAATAAATAGAAAACAATATATATAAACAAAGGAAAAAACTGATCAATAAATGAATAAACAAATAAACAAACTACCAATAGCGACCAAGATCACTCGCATCGGCGGCACAAAACGCCAAATCATGGAACCTAAATCGACCAGGCGCAGTTTTTCCCTTTATTATCTTTATTCTTCTTATCATTATCTTCGCCCCCGCAGTAAGGATCGCTTCCTTGTCAACACACCATCTCCAAACACCTTATGATTCGACTGCGATTACCGACGCCTGATTGGAGGTTAAGAGGCGACTTTTCCACCAATCAGAGGCGATTTTCGTTCAGAGGTCGCGGGTGATTGGTCGACCTCACTTTCAAAAGTTTCCCCGTGTCGTTAACGGTAATTTTTTCTTTTAGTTTGCTTTTTTCTTTTAGTTTATTATATATTGTTGAAAGGATAATAATACGCATACAGAAATTTTATGTACTTGCATTACGGTGTTCGCTGTAGTATCAAAATACAGACACATAAGCGAACAAATAAATATGCGCGCACCGGACCCATCGCACCACACATAAAAATGAAGAGGAAAAAACATACACAGGAGTGAAAGGAAATAAATAAAACAACACACAACACGACACACACACACACACACACACACACACACACACACAACAACACACACACAACACACACACACACACACACACACACACACACACCATCACACACACACACGCACGCCACACACAGCGCAACACACACACACATACACACAGAATCCAAAAAACAAATGAAGAAACGACAAGAAAAGGAGCATTTCCCTCGTCTCACCTCCTTATCCTCAGCCAGTCCTCCACGTACCTGAAAGAGACAAGAAAATCTACGTTAAACATTTTTACTTCAGCGGACTTTCCTCAAAAAACAAACTGTTTGATTCAAATTCACAATATACATATTTTTCTTGTTTAATTTAAAACGAATCTGCGACATGACTTTGCCTATAACTAACAATTATGGATTTACTTTGCAATCTTAATTCTTGTCCAGAATAAATAGTAACGTTTAAGGCTTCACGTGACCACAAGTATATACATAAGTTGCAACACACAAATTAGCTCTCTCTCTCTCTCTCTCTCTCTCTCTCTCTCTCTCTCTCTCTCTCTCTCTCTCTCTCTTCTCTCTCTTCTCTCTCTCCTCTCTCCTATCCCTCCCTCCCTCCCATCCTCCCTCCTCCCATCCTCCCTCCCTCCCTCCTCCCTCCCTCCATCCCATCCTCCCTCCTCCCATCCCTCTCTCCTCCTCCTCACCCACCCTCCCATCCCATCCCTCCTCCTCCCTCCCCTTCCTTTTTCCCCCCTCCTCTTCCCCTTCTCTCCTCTCCTTCTCCCTCCCCCGTCCCCTCCGCCTCTTCCCTCTCCCCTCCTCTTTCCTCTCCCTCTCCCTATTTTCTTATTACATTTCCCATTTTCTTTACAATTCCACTTTCTACTAATTCTTACAGAAGCAATCATATTCGTCTTTTCCTTTTCGACGTCTTTGTTTATCTGAGTTCCCTCATCCTCTAAATCTTATTCGTTGTCCTTGTTAATTACGGTTTTATCTCTCTCTGGCTGTCTTCTTTTTTCCATTTATACGTCCTTCCCATTTCCTCTTCTCTTTTTGCTTCTCCTTCTTTCGCTATCTTATCTCCGTTAGGTTCAGTTTTTAATTGTTTCTTAATCTTTTCTTTCTTTCTGTCTTTTTTATCCTTCGTTTTCTCCTTTGGCTTCTCCTCTCTTCGTATAATTCTGCTTCATTTTCTTCTTCTCTTGCTTTCTCTTCTTCTTCATTTGCTTACTTTTTTTCTCCTTTTCCTTTTTCATTTTATTTTCTCTATTATCCTAATTCTTTCGCTTCCTCTTCTCTTCTTATCGCTTCACTTCTCCTTCAGCTCATTTTGCTCTCTCTGCT
>NW_020870862.1:262033-267033 GCF_003789085.1 Penaeus vannamei | reverse complement strand
ATTCATAAATCTGAATATTTCGAAAATCTTATTTGTTTCCTCTTTTAACACTCACACAGGATTACCATTGTCAGCTGTTAGTCCTTTTTTGAGAGAGAGAGAGAGAGAGAGAGAGAGAGAGAGAGAGAGAGAGAGAGAGAGAGAGAGAGAGAGAGAGAGAGAGAGAGAGAGAGAGAGAGAGAGAGAGAGAGAGAGAGAGAGAAGAGAGAGAGAGAGAGAGAAGAGAGAGAGAGAGAGAGAGAGAGAGAGAGAGAGAGAGAGAGAGAGAGAGAGAGAGAGAAGAGAGGAGAGAGAGAGAGAGAGAGAGAGAGAGAGAGAGAGAGAAAGAGAAATAGATAGAGAGAGAGAGCGAGAGAGAGAGAGAGAGAGTGAGTGAGTGAGTGAGGAGGAGAGAGAGAGAGAGAAAGAGAACGAGTGAGTAAGGCTTTACGATTGATCTCTCCAATGCCATTAAATCTGTTTTATAATTCAAGCTAATCCTTTGCTATTTCAGATCTCTACAGCTCAAACTCTTATCTGAATCTGACATGTTGAAGAGATTTGGCCATTAAGGTCTTTTGGGAAGTCCATGGGAGCTGAATGAATTGCAGATGAAGGGCGACCATCAGATACACTCGGATACAGACACGGAGGCAGACACAGACACACACACACACACAGATGCACAGGAACGTACAACACACACACACACACACACACACACAGCACACACACACACACCACACACACAGACACTCACACACACACCACACACACACACACACACAACACACACACACACATATATATATATGCACGCAGGTACAACTCATACACATACACGAGAGAAAACACTCGCATACAGACACGGAGGCAGACACAGACACACACACAGATGCACGTACGGAGACAGGTATCTATATCTATTATCTATCTATCATCTATCTATCTATCTATCTATCTATCTATCTCTCTATATCTATCTATCTATCTATATCTATCTATCTATATCTATCTATCTATCTATCTATCTATCTATCTATCTTTCTATCTATCTATATCTATCTATCTATCTATCTATCTATCTATCTATCTATCTATCTATCTATCTATCTATCTATCTATCTATCTATCTATCTATCTATCTATCTACTACATATATATATATATATATATATATATATATATATATATATATATATATATATATATATATATATATGTATATATATATATATATGCACGCAGGTACAACACACATACACATACACGAGAGAGACACACACACACACAACACACATATGAGAAAGAGAGGGAGAAGGGGGAAGGGAGAGGAGAAAAGAGAGAAAGAGAGCCAGAGAGAGAGAGAGAGGAGAGAGAGAGAGAGAGAGAGAGAGAGAGAGAGAGAGAGAGAGAGAGAGAGAGAGAGAGAGAGAGAGAGAGAGAGAGAGAGACAGAGAAAATATATAGGAGACTGGATGGGATATACAAATTGCTAGAATTAGAATAAAAGGAGAGAAATAAAGAAAGAGAGAGAGAGAGAGAGAGAGAGAGAGAGAGAGAGAGAGAGAGAGAGAGAGAGAGAGAGAGAGAGAGAGAGAGAGAGAGAGAGAGAGAGAGAGCGAGAGAGAGAGCGAGACAGAGAAAGAGAGAAATCGAGAGAAATCAAGAGAAATCGAGAGAAAGAGAGAAAAATCGAGAGAAACAGAAACAGAGAGAGAGGAAAGGCAAAGCGAGCAAGCGTGGTACACACTATTAGCCTAATAAACGCGAGTAGTCTTTATCTACTCTCTCCCTCATCGCCCCCCCCCCTCCACCCATCCATCCCGTCCACCCCACCCAACCACCACCCCACCACCCCTACCCCCCCGCACCCTTCTCACGTCGGCCTCACACAAATGACCCCCCCCTCCCCTCCCTCTCCACCCTCCCTTCCACCTCCCTCCACCCTCCACCCTCAACCCTCCCCCTCCTCCTTAAAAAAAAAAAAAAAAAAAAAAAAAAAAAAAAAAAAAAAAAACACACAACACCACACACACACACACACAGAAAAACGGTGTCGCTATCGCCGCTTGGCTTCCCTCTGCCTATCTTGGTTCATTTCGAATCTAGTTGACGCAAGAACCCGTATCCTGTTTTCCGACACACCGGACGAGCCGCTGTGATAAAAGTCGGCCGCCCCGCCTGCCTGCCCCCACCGCCGCAGCTGCCCACCGCCTCCTCCTCCTGCTCCTGCTCCTCCTTCTTCTTAGTCTACGTATTCTTATCCTTCATTTTTTTTTTTTTTTCTTTAATCCTTCTTCTTCTTCTTCTTCTTCTCCTCCTCCTGTCTTCTTCTACGTATTCTTATATCCTTCTATTTTATTTCTTCTTTCTTCTTCATCTTCTTCTACTTGTTTTTTGTCCATCTCTTCATACCTCACCCCCTCCTCCTTCTCCTCCTCCTCCTCCTTATCCTACATCTCCTTATCCTTCTCCTTCTCCTACTTATCCCTATCCTTCTCTTTCTCCTCACTCTCCTCCTCTTCCTCCTCCCTCTCCTCCTCTTCCTTATCCCTTATCTCCTCCTCCTCCTCCACCTCCTTCTTCTGTTTCTACATGTCTTGTTTCTTCTCGTTTCTCCTTCCTTCTCTCTCCCTTTGGTTTCCTTAAATCCTCCAGGTGCTACACTTCCTTCTGTGTCTCTTCCTCCTCCAAGTTCTTCTCTCCCTCCTCCTCTTTATTCTCCTCCTTGCTATTTTGGCCACCATCATTATTCCCTCTCTACCCTCCTCTTCCTCCTTCTCCACCATCACCAGTACTTAACCTCCTCTTCCTCTCTTCTCTCCTTCTCCATTTCCTCCTCCTCCTCCTTCTCCTCCTCCTCTTCCTCCTTCTCTTTCTGACTCTCCTGCGTCTGCTGTTCCGTCGCCATCTGTTTCTTACCTCTTACTCTTGTCTCTTGGTTTTGTCCATGTTCCTTCTCCCTCTTCATCTTTTCCTTCTTCCCTTCTTTCTTCTTTCACTCTTCGCCTTCGTACTTTTTGCACTCTCCTATCTGCTCTCCTTCTGCTCTTCCTTCCATCTCTATCTCCTTTTCTCTTCTCCTATATTTCGTTCTTCTTCTTCTCCAAACTTCCGGAACCACTCTCTTCACCCCTTCTGTCCTTCTATCTCCACCTTTATCATCCTTTATTCCTTCTTTCTCCTTCGCTTGTCCTCCCATCTCCTCCTCCTCCTCCTCCCCTTCTAACCTCTCTCTTCTTCAACGCGTCCTCCACCGTCCAATTCTCCTCTCTCTCATCACTTCCTCATTCTCTTTCTACAACGTCTTCTCCAACTTCTCTCTCTCTCCCTCCATCTCCATCTCCTCCACCTAATCTATCCATTCATTCTCCATCGGTAACCTCCTCCTTCTTCTTTTTCTCCTATTCCACCTCCACCTGCGACCTCCTTCTATAATCTTCTCCTCCTCTTACTCCTCCTTCTTTTTTTCTTCCACCCGCAACCTCCATCTTCTTCTTTTTCTCCTATTCCACCTCTACCTTCGACCTCCTCCCCCTTCTTCTTTTTCTCCACCCGCTACCTCCTCCTTCTTCTTTTTCTCCACCTGCGACCTCTCCTATAATCTTCCTTCCTCTTCCTCCTCCTTCTTTTTTTCTTCCCGCAACCTCCTCCTTCTCCTTCTTCCTCCTCCATTCCCACCTGTTTCTGTTTCACCTCCTTTTTCCTCGTCACTATTCGGGTTAACAATTTTCTTTGTCTTTTTTTTCTTTTGTTCTCTTTATATTATCACCTCATTACCTTCTCTTATCTTTCTTTATCTTCAATTATCTTTATTTTCCATTATCCATTTTCCTTTTTCTTATCTCATGATGGCTCTTACTACTTTTTTTTTTTACTTTGCTTCACTGTCAATTCTTTATTTTCTCTTCTCTCCTTCCTTTTCTCTTAACCTTAAATTCATCGTACAACAGAAATCTTTAATTGTTGTTTAATTATTATTCTTTATCATTTTTCTATCTCGAATTCTTGCTCCGTTATCCTGCATACTTTTTTTTTTTTCTTATATTTACCGCCTCCGTTCTCATTCCCGTACTCTCTTTATCTCTCGTTCTCTTTCGTCCACTTCTACGGCGTATCCATATCTCTATCTCTCTCTCTCTGTCTCTCTACACCCCTGTCTGTCTGTGTCTGTTTGTCTGTCCTGTCTATCATGCCTTCTCACGTCTCCTTTCTCTTTCTCTGTCTGTCTCTCTCTCTGTCTTCTAGTCTCATTCTCCACTTTCACCTCCCTCTCTCATCTCTCTCTCTCATCTCCTCCTCTCTCTCTCATCTCTCTTCTCCATCTTCTCTCATCTCAGGATCAGTACCCTCCCATATTCCTCTCGGCCTCTCTCTCCTCTCGTCTCGATCTCTGTCCCTCTCTCAGAACATCGCCTGGTCCTCTAACTCTCTCCTCGAAATCACAATCCCTCATCCACTTATCCCTCCCACTCACCCAAGCTATTCCCTTCCTACCTCCCTCCACCCATTCCTCAGAAAAACATAAGGGCCATCCGCTCAGTGAACCATCACTCAACCTCACCTCTTGTCACTTCGCTCTCACATTCCTCCTCACCTCCCGACCTCCCACCTCACAGTCATCCTTCGCTCCCTCACTCAACAGCGCATTCGCCCGTCACCTCCCTCCATACCCAAACTCCTCCACTATCCCATTCTCACTTCTCCCCTCACTCAACCCACGTCCCACCCCTCCAATCCTGCTATCCTCCACCGACCTTCCCTTCCTTCTCTCAACGTCAAACTACCACATCTTCTCCCTACCCATTCTCACTCACCTCACTATCCCATTCCCGATCCCTCCCTTTCCTCCTCACTCACCCACTCCTCACTCACCCACTTCCTCTTCCTCCTCCTCCCTTCCCTCACCCACTCCTTCCTTCCCCCCTCCCTTTCTCACCACTCCCTTCTCCTCCCTCCTTCCCTCCCTCCCTCACCCACTCCCTCCTCCTCACCTCTCACCTCCATCTCCTCTCTTC
>NW_020870862.1:241714-251714 GCF_003789085.1 Penaeus vannamei | reverse complement strand
ACAAGGCATCCACCTTCTGTAATATTTCATAGAAAATAAATCAAAAAGCTGCATTTAAAACATCGAATCTTGTTTAAAGTCTGTCGCTATGTGTTTTCCTAACCGTTCGCCTATATCGCGAGAACTGATACTTCGAGTAAAGTATTTTAAAAAAGAGTTTGAAATTGAGAAGTCGCCATAAAGATCTTGTCCCATTCTCGACCACACTGGCAGATGCTTCATTCGCTTGGCCAGGTGGTTCAGAATGCCAGAATTGGCAAAAGACACGCAATCCTGGAAGAAACAAATACCCACCACGTCCTTCCTTAAGAAAAACCGTGGATAAAAAAATATTTGACAGGAATATATATCTTTAAATCAATGTATCGTAAACCTTTGTCCACGCAACACCACGTCATGACATGAAGTGATCAGTCTATGTGAATATCAAATAAACATTTATTCGGACGAAAGTAACAGTGAGTTGGTATTCTAAATATCTTCTACGTATTCGATTTTATTCCCTTTGCATAATACCCGAAAGCAGCCAGGCATAAAGTACCTTCTGACCTCTTCAGCAAGATCGAAAATGTGACCAACTCGTTTCAATCAAACTCGAACGTATCTCAACAGACCCACTTTTCATTCCCCCAAAACCAACTAGTATTTCACTTATCTATTTAGTCATTTACGTATTTATCTATCTATTTTTCGCGCAAAAAGCCAGTGTTTGGAAGATGCTTTGTGACTCGGCAGAAAGCGCGCCAACAACTGACCTGGATGCCGATGGATTAGTAGCGTGCGTGACCTTGTCGGCCAAGCGGCTGTTTTTATCTCGAGCGTCGTTCAGTTACTCTTATTTACCTTGTGAACTTGTTTGTTTATAAGGCCGAGTGTTCATTTACTCATACGTTTATGCAAATGCACAAACACGCTTGAACACGCGCACGCACGCACGCACGCACTCGCGGAAGCACAAACACGTGCAAACACACACACACACACACACGCACACACACACACACACACACACACACACACACACACACACACACACACACACACACACACACACACACACACACACATACACTCATTTACTTAATGGCGTGTCCATCAGTATCTCTAATGACCATTCGATAATTTACTTGTGCAATCAACATTCCACTGAATAATTCACTTCACACCTCGTTCGGCCATTTGTTAAAAGCAATTAAGTGACCAATTTATCAAGTTTGCCACGGTGGCCTAACCTAATACGCCGAGAACTAAACTAATTCCAACGCACATTTAACCTTCACGAGGCCTATTTCTGATATAATTTATCGATTTGTCTGTCTATTTATTCATTTTATTTTAGCATACAAACACATGCTCGAAACACAAAGGACTTGGCAACACCGTGCGCGCCAAAGCCAAAACATTCCTGTAATATCTTTTTTGCGTTTCTTTTCTTGTTGTAAAATGCATCTCATTCAAGCATTATTTTTGTTCAATGCTCGATCGACTCGAATGACCGGGTCATTTTACTCTTTCAACAGCACAAGGGATATTAAATCTGTTTATTCTCTGTAGTCCTATGGCCAAATGACATTCTAAAAAATCTATTAAGTCTTTCACTTCATAATAAAGAGGAACTGGGCGATTATATGTTTTGTTAACGGTGATTTTGCTTATTACTTCAATACACACTTGGGTGATTATCCACAACTGTAGGTAATTTAGCTATAGTGTCTACTCTGAGATTTAAACGGATATTTTGTACAACATCGAATTACCTTTTGCCATTCGGGTATTTGTAGCATTATGATTATAACTGTATATATATATATATATATATATATATATATCAGTATCATTACTATTAGTATCATTATTATCTTTGTTATTATTCTATCATCATTATCATTATATCATCATCATTATATTATCAATATCATTATCACTATCTTTATCATCATTATTTTTATTATTGTTATTAACCACATCATCATTAACATTATCATTATCATTATTATCATCATTATCATCATCATAATTATTAGTAATAACATTATCTTTAACATTATCATTAGTCATTATCATCACTCTTATCATCATTCTTATAAATAACATTATCATCAATATCATTAACATTTAACAGTCCCTTTGTTTACCACTCAGTCTGATTACACAAGGACAAGTCTTTTTTTTTTTTTTTTTTTTTTTTTTTAATGGCCATGACAATATCCTACAAATTTAGCAATAAAAGTATACCTTGAGATGCAGCGGCGACCTTCAGCTGGATTATGGCCCGGGTTTTGGCGTTCCTGAATAATCATGGCCTCTTTTATCTGGGATTCATGATGTACAGTATTTATATGAAATGTATTGTAGTGTGTATATATATATATATATATATATATATATATATATATATATATATATATATAAATATATATATATATATATATATATATATATATATATATATATATATATGTATGTGTATATATATACATATATATATATATATATATATATATATATATATATATATATACAGTATACACACATATACACACGCACACTCACACACACACACACACACACACACGCACACACACACACACACACACACACACACACACACACACACACACACACACACACACACACACACACACACACACACACATAATATATATATATAAATACATACATACATATATATATATATATATATATATATATATATATATATATATATATATATATATATATATACATATATATATTAAGTAACAGTAGATGTCCGTGGACTGGTCGAATGCCATTGCTTTGTTGCACAAGATTAGTGTATTTTGCCACGACTCACACAATCATTGTCCGCAGACTTTTCCGTCGTGCAGGATAATCAGCATCATAAGGAAACGCTCCATAGACGGGATCTCATAGCGCCTTGACCTTACGTTTCCTCTGCAGTATCAGACAAAATGAGCACTGGTATAGCTATTTATTATATATTTATTATATAGTTATTATATTTATTATATATTTATTATATAGTTATTATATTTATTATATATTTATCATATAGTTATTATATTTATTATATATTTATCATATAGTTATTATATTTATTATATATTTATTATATAGTTATTATATTTATTATATATTTATTATATAGTTATTATATTTATTATATATTTATTATATAGTTATTATATTTATTATATATTTATTATATAGTTATTATATTTATTATATATTTATTATATAGTTATTATATTTATTATATATTTATTACATAGTTATTATATTTATTATATATTTATTATATAGTTATTATATATTTATTATATTTATTATATATTTATTATATATTTATTATATATTATTATATAGTTATTATATTTATTACATATTTATTATATATTTATTATATAGTTATTATATCTATTATATATTTATTATATATTTATTATATATTCATTATATATTTATTATATAGTTATTTATTTATTATAGTATATGTTATTGACGTGGTCTTAAAATTCAGTCTAACTTTATCACGCATTTCCTTCATAACAGGGAGGCGTCTCATGTCACCCATGAATTCAAATTACATGACAGACTCACGCGAGATGTTCACTTTATATGACCGTCTCATTCACTGATTCGGTGCGCTGAAATGATTTAATTTCATCGTATTTATAAACCTTGAAGTGAGTCGCTAGATCTTTGGCATTTTCTTTTATTCGAGGCCAGAAAAAATGGTCGGCAGATCATGTTTTAATTATCTTATTCTAATTATAACTAATTTAATCATATCAAGTGTAGGAAGTACATATCATTTTATGCGATATTTGATATTTGCGATATGCGATATATATTTGTTGCAGTGATTATGCAATATTCATTATATATTGGGATATTTCAACATCGTCTTATACTGTTATTGTATTGTTCTTTCAAATGATAAAAACTACAAAATCAAGAAAAATAAAACAGTAACCATAAGTACAACAGTAAGAACAAAATACCAATAACTCTAAATTGCTTGTTACAAAGAAAGAGAGTATATTATTGATCAATTCGCTGATATAATGTCTTAACGTCGTAGACTCACATAATAGACTGAATCACCTAGTCATTCGTGATATAATACAGTCATTGTAATATCGATATTAATATAGCGAAAGTTTAAAGGGATTTAGAAGAATTTAAATGGTCCGCCGAGGCATGTTTTGGTCTGACACGTGACCACAGATGTTTGATGTTTGACTCCCTTCGCCTTAGCTTCGACTTCGTTTATATTTACATAAACTCAGTATAGCTCTACTTTTTAAATATAAAAGGACTCTAGATATTCACCTATCTCCAGAAAAGGAACATAGAGATACAGTACATGGGAAATTTCTCAAGATCTGCATGCCACTTAACATAGATACAAGGGCGGGACAGGAATCGGATGCGAGTGACGTCACCGAGCAGCTGACGAAGGAAAACAGATCTTACAGGAAAAAGCTCTCGGTTAGTCGCAATAAAACACTTTCTCGATTTTGCTCAGATTTGACCGCGGTTGCAGTGTGACGGCGATCTCAAACGACAGAGGAGCAAGTGAGGAACCCGGAGAGTGGATATAATAGAGAGGAAAAGGAGGCAAAGCGACAGAGAAAAGGACAAATTAAGGTGACATTTTGCGTGGATGACAAAGGAAACGGATTGTGCCCCTTGACAACTACGAATAACTGAGACTACAGCCTTTTTGCCGCTATTACAGCTGCAGTACAGCCCTTTGACGTGTTTATGTGCTCTTTTTGCGGCGTCAATGTAGTGGATGGCCGTGTTTATGCGTTGTGGGAGTCACATATGTGCGGTAAAATCGTATGTTTGAAACGTGATTTTTGGCGAAGGAAGAACCGTTTCCAAAGACAAACATTATAAGGATTCCTCCCGTTTTTACTCTTCTTGTTGATAATGGTGTTATTTTTCCCAACTGTTTGTTTTTCGTCATGATCATCAATCATGATGATGATGATGATAATCATCATCATGATAATAACCATGATGATGATGATGATGATAATCAAGATGATAATGATGATGATGATAATCAAGATGATAATGATGATGATGATAATCAAGATGATAATGATGATGATGATAATCAAGATGATAATGATGATGATAATCAAGATAATGATGATGATAATCAAGATGATGATGATAATCAAGATGATGATGATAATCAAGATGATGATGGTAATCAAGATGATGATGGTAATCAAGATGATGATGATAATCAAGATGATGATGATGATGATACTCGAAATGATGATGATTAACATTATGGCAATGATCATGATCATTATAACAATGATTATCTTCAGTGGTGGTGATGATGATCATTATCATTATGTTAATCATTATCATCATCATCATCTTGATCATCATCATTGTCATCATGGTTATTATCTTCATCATCATGGTTATCATCATCATCATCCTCATGGTTATTATCATGATGTTGATGATTATCATGATGTTGATGCTTATCATCATCATCATGTTGATCATGATGTTGATCATTGTCATAGTAATCATCATCATCAATCTTATTGCTCTTGCCATTGTTATTGTTGTTGTTAGATATGTTATTATTTAAATATTTGTCATTATTATTGTTGTTAGTTTCATTGGTGTTATTGTCATTGTAATTATTGTTATTACTCACACTGTTTTTGTTGCTGTCATGCTATTGTTAGTGCTTTTTTATCATCATTATGGTCATTATAGTCGTTATAATGGTTGTTATTGTTATTGTCATTATAATTGTTATTCTAGCTGTTTTTGTCATTGTATGTGTTAATGTCATTCTTATTATTTTTGTCATTTCTGTTCATAAATTTTATTGTTTTTGTCATTGCTATTGTTGTCATTGTGTCTATAGATATTATTTTTGTTTCTGCTACTTTTGTTATTGTTATTGTTGTTGTTCTTATTGTAATTGTTACCATAGTTATTACTGTTTGTTGTTGTTATAGTTTTAATTGTTTTGTTATAGCTATTACTTTTTTATTTTAATCAGTATTTTACTGTTACTATTATCTTTAAAAAATATGATGAATGCTCTAACACCTTTTTAACATATTATGTGCATTGTCACTGTATTTGCTCAGTGGCTTTGGTGAAGCTAGTTTATATAATGATGAATATATTGAAGTAAAAGTTACAATCTTCTTTTCCATGACAAGTAATTACCACAGTTACTGTAGCTACTTTCAGTTCTCCGATAAAGCCAAACAAACCTCCAAATGTCTGTATTCTCAAAGATAAGAGTTTGTAGACTTCTTTAGCAATATGTGATCAACTAAGGAAACAGTCTAAGCTCTTTCTTGCCGGAATATTGATCCTGCAGGTTTTCCAGCCTTTGGCCAACTGGGACTATCTCATTAACTTCATCCAGAATCAGTAGGACAAATATAGTCTAATATAATAGAAATTGTGTTGGTTAAAGTATTATTTATTTTATATTTCTCTTAAAATTAGATATGGATGTAAAGATCTTTTGACAGAGATGGTGCCATACAATCCGAAAGCAAAGGTATAGAATAGAGGCTGTTGCGAATATTAGTTCCTTGCTTTAAACATTTAGTATTTTCATGCATTAATAGTCACTGATTTTAAAGACGTTCTTGAAGTTTAAAATGTACTGGCTTTAAATGTATTCAGTTTTTAATTTAAAGGACTGAATGACAATTATATTTTCATACAACGGACTGGATGTTGTTTAGCAATTGTATAGAATGCCAGTTTTTGTTATATTATTTCTTTTAATTTAATGCAGAGATTACAGCATAGTTTACAAACACAGTTGTCATAATTTAAGTCTGGAGTGAAGTTATTTTTGTAGTCTGAATCATAAAAAGAAAAAGAAAAATACTATTAATATTTAGAAAGTAAGTTTTATTGGAAATCAAGTTAATGCAACCAATATTAAACACTGATATCGTAAAAGCTGCATTTTATTTTTACATTTAAAGTTTTTATAACTGTATACTGATCATTCTAACAAATTTTTGGATTGCAAAGTTGAAGTTTGTCATCAGTTAAAAATGTTTCATTCTTTCTCAAAGATTCGAGTTGGGCACTCAAACTGTATTTTCACAATTGAAAACCTGTTATGTATTTTTTATTATTTTCAGGGTAGTGGTTATTGGATATTCATTAAATGTTTTGGGGCTACCGATCACTGATGATGCCACTGTTATTATATACAATCAAAGTATTTTAAAAATGCCAAGTTTATTTATAGCCAGTGTCTTTCCTCTATATTCGCATTATTCTGTTCCATTGGTTTAAGAAATTGTGAAAGTTGAAAAGGGAAATTCCATCCGATGCAAATTAAGAGCCAATGCACATAAATTCAAGAAACTATCAACTGCAATTTAACAGGTTACAGTACAAAGAACATCGCATACTTGATACCGCTGCACAAAAATGTATTATCAAACCAGAGCGTTATTTTTGAACAACGGGCTATAAATGAAGGTCAGCTATTGTGCTGCCCTCAAAAGAGCTGGCAGTGCCTATGCATGTCAAAATCTAGCGACTATTGTGTCATTCGGCGCAGTATTCTCTACTGGTGCCAGGTGTCAGTGACATGGGGGGGAAAAAACGAACCGTTGTATAGGTTTTGGCCCAGACCTGAGTGCCTGTGCCAAAAATTGAAGGCACATGTACATGCGGTGGGTGCCAGTGCCATCTTGGAGGAGTGCCAATCACCAGGCTGCCAGTATTGCACCTGCCAGGAGGGTATGAGGTTGGGAAATGCCATGTTTGGGAAAATGACTTCCTTGTTTAGCTTTCACAAGGGCGTGCATGAAATTGTATGGAAATCCTTTTTTTTTTTTAATTCTTTTGTATTTCTTTATACTTTTGTCCATATTGTTTTCTTTAGACTTTTCTCTTAATTTTTCTCTTTTTTCCCTCTTCCTGTGCTCTTCTTTTTCTTAATTTTTTGTCTTTATCTTTTTCTTTTGACATTTTCTCCTTTTCTTTATTTTTCTCTTCCTCTTTGTCTGTCTCTGTCTCTTTGTCTTTCATATTTTATTCTTTTTCTCAATTTTCTTGCTTTATTTTCTATTACTAGGTCTTCCTTTGTCTTCATTCTGCTGTTTTGTGCTTTATTCTTTTTTTATATTCCCTCATCTATCCATATTCTCTATCTCTTCCTGTTTGTTTTTCTTCTTTGTTTTCTTTATCTTCTTCGTCTTTGTCTTTGTCTTTTTTGTTTGCCTTTGTGTTTTTGTTGCTTCAAATTCTTTGTCATTTGAGCTTTTATTGTTGTTTTTGTTGTCTCTTCCTGGTATTATTATCATTATCATTGTCATTATCATTATTATTGCTATTGTTGATATTATGGATGATGATGATGATGATGATGATGATAATTGTTTTTTCTCTCCTGTTTCCTCATTTTCCCTCCTTTTCTATTTTCTCCTCTCCTCATTCTTCTCCTTTTATTTTCTTCTTTATTTCATCTCTCATTCTTCTCTCTTCTTTTCCTTCATTTTTTTATCTCATCCTCTTATCCTTCACTCCTTTTTGCTTCCCTTTCTCTTCTCTTTCTTTTGTTTTCTGCATTTCATTCTTCTTTTCTTTTTCTTTTTCTTTTTCTTTTCTCTTCTTCATGCTACTTCATTTCTCTTCTTTTCTTTCCTTTTCTTCGTTTTCTTCTCTCTTCTTTTTCTTCTCTACTCTCTTCTTTTCTCTTGCTCTTTTTACCTCATTTATCTTTTCTCTCCCCTTTCTCTCATTTTTCTTTTCTCTATCTTTAGCCTCTCTTCAGTTTTTTCATATCTGCTTCTCATTCTTCTTCCATTTCTTCTCTTTTTTCTGTTTCCCTCTCTACTTTACTTCTTTTTTCTCTCTTCCTTGTGTTTCACTTCCTCCTCCCCTCATTTTTTAAATTCATTATTGTCTTGTTCTTTTTCTTTTCTTCTGCTTATCCTCCTCCTCCTCCTCCTCCTCCTCTTCTCTTCTTCTTCTTCTTCTTCTTCTTCTTCTTCTTCTTCTTCTTCTTCTTCTTCTTCTTCTTCTTCTTCTTCTTCTTCTTCTTCTTCTTCTTCTTCTCTTCTTCTTCTTCTTCTTCTTCTTCTTCTTCTTCTCCTCTTTTTCTTCTATCCTCCTCCTCTCCTCCTTTTTCTTTTTTTTCTTGATCTTTTTCTTGATCTTTTCTTCTGCTTCTTCTGCTTCTTCTGCTTCTCCTTCTCCTTCTCCTTCTCCTTCTCCTCCTCCTCCTTCTGCTTCTGCTTCTGCTTCTGCTTCTGCTTTCTGCTCTGCTTCTTCTTCTGCTGCTGCTTTTTCTTTTTCTTTTTCTTTTTCTTCTCTTTTTCTTTTTCTTTTTCTTTTTCTTTCTCCTTTTTTTCTTTCTCTTTTTTTCTTTTTCTTTTTTTCTTTGTCTTTGTCTTTTTCCTTTTTTTTTTTCTTTTTCTTTTTCTTTTTCTTTTGTCTTTCTTTCCTCTTTTTTTTTTTTTTTCTTTTTCTTTTTCTTCTTTTCTTTTTCTTTTTTTTTTCTTTTTTCTTTTTTCTTTTTCTTTTTTCTTTTTCTTTTTCTTTTTCTTTTTTTTTTCTTCTTCTTCTTCTTCTTCTTCTTCTTCTTCTTCTTTTTTTCTTCTTCATCTCTTCTCTTCTTCTTTTCTCTTCTTCTTTTTTTCTTCCTTCTTCTTTTCTTCTTCTTTCTTTTTCTTCTTCTTCTCTTTTCTCTTCTTCTTTTCTTTTTTTCTTCTTTCTTCTTCTTCTTCTTCTTTTCTTCCTTCTTCTTCTTCTTCTTCTTCTTCTTCTTCTTCTTCTTCTTCTTTTCTTCTTCTTCTTCTTCTTTCTTTTCTTCTTCTCTTCTTCTTCTTCTTCTTCTTCTTCCTTCTTCTTCTTCTTCTTCTCTCTTTCTTCTTTTCTTTTTCTTTTCTTTTCTCTTTTTTCTTCTTCTTCTTCTTCTTCCCTTCTTCTTCTTCTCTTCTTTCTCTTCTTCTCT
>NW_020870862.1:229854-234854 GCF_003789085.1 Penaeus vannamei | reverse complement strand
AGGAAAAAAACACTCTTCATGGAGCCCCTATATCCATTCAAATCACCCCTACCACTGCATCCCACCCCCCTCCCATCCTCCAGGCATCCCCCCACACATCTCCTTTTACCCCCACCTCCCCCGTCCTCTACCCCACCACACCCCTCCACCCCGCCGGATCCTATTCGCCCCTCCCTACCACGCTTCCACCCCTACCCCTCCCTACCCCCTTTACACCCTTATCTCCCTACCCCCTACCCTTCCCTTACCCCCTCTACCATCCATTCCCATCCCTCCAGGCCCCCCCTCCCCCCTTCACCCACCATCCATCCTCTCTCCTNAGGCAACCCAAAACAAGCCAAAAGCGTCAGAGCCAAGGCAGTAGTCCGCAGTAGACTAAACGACCAGAGCAAGCTAGGCATACACCAAACAAGGCCAAAGCACCAAAACAAGCCAAAGCAAGCGGGCCAAAGAGCAATGCGCCAAAACAAGCCGCGAAGAAGAGCACCCAAAACAGTAAGTGGCGCCAGTCAAGCAGACGTCACAGAAGGCATATATCTCTAAAACGAAGTCAACTAAGCACACAGCAAACACAGCCAAAGCACAGCCAGAGCACCCTCGAGACAACAAGCCAAAGCAAGCTTAAGGCACCCAAAGCAAGCCAAAGCAAGCAAAGACACAAAACAAGCCAAACCAAGGCTAAGGCAACCCAAAAGCAAGCAAAGCAAGCCAAGGTCAGACCCAAACAAGGCCAAACAACCAAAACAAGTCCAAAGCAAGCCAAGGCAAGACAAGCTAAGGCCAACCCAAAACAAAGCCAAAGCAGCTAAGGCAACCCAAAGCAAGCCAAAGCAAGCAAGGCAACCCAAAAACAAAGCCAAGCAAGCCAAGGCAACCCAGAAACAAGCCAAAAGCAAAGCTAAGCCAACCCAAAACAAAAGCAACCCCAAAACAGCCAATAAGCAAGCCCCAAAACAAAACAAGCCAAAGCCAACCCAAAAACAAGCCAAAAGCAAAGCCAAGGCAAAACCCAAAACAAGTCAAAGCAAACCCAAAACAAGCCAAAGCAAAAGCCAAAAGGCAACCCAAAACAAAGCCAAAGCAAGCTAAGGCAACCCAAAGCAGCCAAAGCAGCAAGACAAACCCAAAAACAAGCCAAACCAAGTTAAGGCAACCCAAAACACCAAACAGCCAAGGCAACCCAAAACAAGCCCAAACAACCCAAAAACAAGCCAAAGCAAGCCCAAGGCAAGACAAGCTAAGGCCCCCAAAAACAAGCCAAAGCAAGCTAAGGCAACCCAAAACAAGCCAAAGCAAGCTAAGGCAACCCAAAACAAGCCAAAGCAAGCCAAGGCAACCCAGAACAAGCCAAAAGCCCAAGCAACAAGCCAAAGCATAGCCAAGGCAACGCAAAACAAGCCAAAACAACCCAAAACAAAGCCAAAGCAAGCCAAGGCAGACAAGCCTAAGGCCAACCCAGAACAAGCTAAGGCAACCCAAAGCAAGCCAAGCAAAGCTAAGACCCAAACAAGCCAAGCCAAAACCCAAAACAAGCCAAAGCAAGCCAAGGCAACCCAGAACAAGCCAAAGCAAGCCAAGGCAAGACAAGCTAAGGCCAACCCAAAACAAGCCATTCAAACCAAGGCAAAACACGAGAGCGGAAGTCTTCACACTTATTCCGGGAATGTGTAAATATCCGTGTTTATCTGTGTGTAAGTTTTTTTTTTTTTTTTTTTGCATCGTCATTATTGTTGATGTAAGCGCGTTCACACACCCTTCTAAACATGTGGACATACGGCAGAGTATTCGCACATATTACTGTACGTGCGGGGAAATATAGAGATCCACATCATATTCATGTGCACAATAGAACACCAAACCCCTACAAACACATGGAGAAAAAAGAGAGAAGAAAGAAATAGATACACATATATATTCATACACACACCACACCACAAACACACACAATCATCAAACACACACACACACAGACACACATACACACGCACACATAATATATCATATATCTATATCTATATCTATATCTATATCTATATATCTATCTATCTTCCTCTCTCTCTCTCTCTCTCTCTCTCTTCTCTACTCTCTCTCTTCCTACTCTCTCTCATCTTCCTCTCTCTCTCTCTATATATATATATAATATATATATATATATATATATATAATAGAGAAGAAGAGAGAGAGAGAGAGAGAGGAGAGAGAGAAGAGAGAGAGACCGAGTTAACAAAGGGAGAAACAGTCCTAAACACACTTTCAACTCCCAAAATAATAAGCACTTCCACTTACCTGACATCAAAAATATCAAAAAGTGTAATTTCTTTTTAATATTTTCATATGTTTATATGGAAAATTGCACGATTACTATATCATCTACCTATCTACTTGCACATCTATCAACAAACATGAAAACTTACAGGCATATTTAAAATACCATATACACTGCATACACACACACACACACACACACAACACACATCCAGACCTGTACCAGAATGCTATCTATTTAATTTCTAAACATTTACCTATCTATCCACAGGAAACATACACGTGTCATTAGATACATAAAATTGTTACATATTCCTTATATACTTATGTATCCCTGAGCATAGCAATACGGTTTCAATATATACTTATATTTTTACATGCAAGTGCATATATATCCGCGTAGGAATCCATTAATTAAGAACGCAAGACAAAAACTTTCCTAGACATTAAAAAAGATCCTTCTTCTCGGAAAAATAAAATACAAACAATCATTCACACACAAATAGAATAGAAATAGATAGACAAAGAGATTAGATAAGTAAGTTTTGACAGACAGACAGATAGACAGACAGAATAGATAGATAAGATAGATAGAAATAGATAGAGAGAAGAAGAGAGAGGGGGGAGAGAGAGAGACCAGAGAGAGAGAGAGAGAGAAGAGAGGAGAGAGAGAGAGAGAGAGAGAGGAGAGAGAGAGAGAGAGAAGAGAGAGAGAGAGAGATGAGAGAGAGGAGAAAGAGAGAGGAGAGAGAAGAGAGAGAGAGAGAGAGAGAGAGAGAAAGAGAAAGAGAAAGAGAAAGAAAGAGTAGATAGATTTAGATACAATAGATACAAGAGAGAGAGAGAAAAGAGAGAGAGAGAGAGAGAGAGAGAGAGAGAGAGAGAGAGAGAGAGAGAGAGAGAGAGAGAGAGAGAGGAAGAGAGAGAGAGAGAGAGAGAGAGAGAAAGAGAAAGAGAAAGAGATAGATAGATAGATAGATAGATAGATAGATAGATAGAGAGAGAAAGAGAGAAGAGAGAGAGAGAGAGAGAGAGATAAATAGATAAATACGATAGATAGATAGATAGATAGATAGATAGATAGATAGAGAAGAGAGAGAGAGAGAGAGAGAGAGAGAGAGAAGAGAGAGAAAGAGAAAGAGAAAGAGAAAGGAAAGAGAAAGAGAAGAGAGAGAGATAGAGATAGATAGAGAGAGAGAGAGAAAGAGAAAGAGAAACAGAAAATCGATAGATAGATAGATAGATAGATAGAGAGAATTACTTACAAACATACCGACGCTCTCTTCTGTGGTCACTCTAACACTGCCAACACAAGGAGCGAAGGACGGTTTTCGCGGCTTGAGGAAACGACACAAAAGATGGGAAACATTATTGGGTTAAAAGGGTTGCTTTGGTTTGCGGTTAGGGTGGGGTGGGGTGGTGATCCTCCCCCTCCCCCTTTGCCTCTTCCTTTCTTCTATTTTTTTATTATTGTTTCTCCTATTGCTTCTGTTGGCGGTGATTGTCTTCTTTTAGTTATAATTATCGTTATTATTGTCATTATTATCACTAGCATATACATTATCGTCTTTATTATCACACCATATATATTATCATCTTTATTATCACTACCATATATATTATCATCATTATTATCACTACCATATATATTATCATCATTATTATCACTACCATATATATTATCATCATTATTATTTCTCTTATCATATATTACAACTGTGCTTTATATATTCTTCGTCAGTTCGTACGTTAAGCTTATTATTGCACGTGACTGCAGACCAAACGCAGGTCAAAAGCATATTACATGTGATTGCAGAGTTATTACCTGCTAAAAATACTTGTGACTTTGGACTTCTGGCATTCCAGAAATATACTGCGTATGATTGCAGGATTCAAGTGCATTGCGCCTGACACTTTTCAGAGCTGTATTTCAAGTGACTTCGAAGTTCACGTCGCTTCTTTTTTCATGTAAAGTGGGGTGGTGATGGACTACATGTACGTTAGAGAATCCTCCCTATCCCCTTACACACACACACACACACACACACACACACACACACACACAAGCACACACACATACAGGCATACATACGGGCATCAGCTTATGAATCGATTGCAGTCCTATTTTAACGCTATTATCATCATCATCATTATAATTGTTATCATTATCATCATCAACATTATAATTGTTATCACTATCATCATCATCATAATTGTTATCACTATCATCATCATCATTATAATTGTTATCACTATCATCATCATTATAATTGTTATCACTATCATCATCATCACTATAATGGTTATCACTACCATCATCATTATAATTGTTATTATCACTATCAGCTTCATTATCAATGGTATTAGTATTATCATTATAATTACCTTTATCATGATTCTGTGTATGCATCATCCGTTGGTCCTAACCCCATATGGGTGTGAGGCAAGTACACAGTCCACTGAAGTAGTTAGACCGTCAATTTATGCACATCTTTTACACAACTATCCGTGGGGCGAGGTTAAGAAGGTAGTTGGGGAAGAGGAAAGGAAGGGAGAGGAGAAAAGGGAATTGAAGAAGAAAGAGGAAGAGAGAGAAAGGCAGGGGAAGAGGAAAGGAAGGGAGAGGAGAAAGGGGACTTGAAGAAGAAAGAAGGGAGAGAGAGAAAGGCAGGGGAAGAGGAAAGGAAGGGAGAGGGGAAAGGGGACTTGAAGAAAAAAGAAGGGAGAGAGAGAAA
>NW_020870862.1:213348-222246 GCF_003789085.1 Penaeus vannamei | reverse complement strand
CTCTCTCTTCTCTCTTCTCTCTCTGCTCATCTCTCTCTCTCTCTCTCTCTCTCTCTCTCTCTCTCTCTCTCTCTCTCTCTCTCCCTCTCCTCCCTCTCCTCTCTCTCTCTCTCTCTCTCTCTCTCTCTCTCATGAAATCTTCAAGCATGGATTCCAGGTATGAGCGCATGGGGCTTCCAGTTTCTCAAGCATGCCATTTTGTCTCACTGATGACGGTGTGTGTGACTGTGTAGGTTTTTCTTCGGATTCGGACTCATGTAGATGAAGGGAAGGTTCTGTAGGCCGACTTGCGAATGTGGATAAATAACATACGTGCACACATAATGCGCGTTTACACAGGCACATTCATAGGCAAGCACATACACACAGTTTTACGAATACACACACACACACACACACACAAACAACAAACACACACACGCACACACATACACTTACACATATATATGCGCACCCCTCACCCCCCCACCCCAAAACACACACACAAACTTACACGCAGAAAAAAAAAAAAAAAAAAAATGGTGATGTAACCAGTTCTTGCAGCTTATGAAAAAATGTAGATATGGATCATAGTTCCTTAATTTTATCTATCTTATATTCATTTTTAATAAACCAAATCTTACATGATTAAACATATTCTTTATATATGCATATATCTAGGGATATATATTGTTGAAAATATCATCTAAACGTAACGTCAAAATATCAACACAAAAGCATCTAAGCGTAAGCTCCATCAAAACAAACAAACAAATAAACAACGATAATAACAAACGTTACATTACATTAATTATTCCAGTACAAAGAAACCCAATATAATCAAACCTCTAGTAATTACATCTCACCTTGTACAAAAGGGAGAGTGAACGGAAGAGAGAGAGAAAAGAGAGAGATAGAGTGAGACAGAGAGATGAGCGGGGGAGGGGAGGGGAGGAGGAGGAGGGAAGGGGGGGGAGGGAGGGAGAGGGACACTTTTGCCGTGACTAAATAGCCAGACTGACGATTTCCGAACCGGAATTAGTAAGGCTTACGCAAGGCCTACCGATTTTTGCTTCGTCGAGCGTGGTGCGGCTTCGCTGTACTCGTTACGTCACACTTACAGCGTTATAGACAGAGACCGCTGGACAGACTCGTCATCTATGTCGGTTTAATAGTGCGAGAGCTGTGAGTAGGAGGTTTTGTAGATCCGGCACACTTCTCATACACTGCCGTCGACTTTGTGCTTGCGTGTGTGAGTGTGAGTGTGTGTGTGTGTGGTGTGTGTGTGTGTGTGTGTGTGTGTGTGTGTGTGTGTGTGTGTGTGTGTGTGTGCGTGAGTGTGTTACGTATGTAAGCAAGCATGTACGCACCCATGTCTGTACTTCCATAAGCGTGAAACAAACTTTCGTAAATGAGCAGATGTTAGCGCGCGGCAGACAAGGCAGTTGTTGTCATGCGCTGCCTGTCATGAGATTACGCAGCCTGTCACGTGACCGGCCGTCGATTCGATAAGCTAACCACGCTGCTAATGATTCTGCGGTTCATGGCAGACAGAGGCGGGAAAGTGTGAGAAAATTAGTCGAAACACAAAGCAGGAAATGTGTGTGTGTGCCTACGTGCGTATTGTCTTTGTCTTCTTCGTTATCTTTATTTGTCTCATCGTAATATTTTCCTTCCATCTCTTATTTCATCATCTTACTTTTCTTCGTTTCTTTTTTTCTTTTCTCTCTCTCTCTCCTTCTGTTTTTTTTTCTTTTTTTCTCGTCATCCTCTCCTTTTTGTTCTTCTTTTCGTTTTTTTTTTCTTTCAATTCCATTTCCTCCTCCTCATCTTCCTCCTTTTTATCAGCGTCCCTTCTTCTTCGTCAACTTTCTTTTTTTCTCTCTTATTGCATCGTCTTCCATCGTCATTATCATCATCTTTATCTTCAAACTTTATCTGTATTTCTCTCCTCTTTGGCTATATTGCTCCATCTTCCCTTTAATCATTTCCTTCTGCGTCATTTTCATAATCTTTATCATCTTTCGTATTCGTCCCCGTCACTATTATTTTTTTTCCTATCTCCAGCTTCTCTTCCTTTTTATTTTATATTTTCCCCTTCATCTTTCTCTCCATCTGGTTGTTCCATATATTTCTGTTACCATTTTTCTTGTCACCATATGTCTGTAACCTTATTTTTGTCACTATTTTTCTACTGGCAGTTTTTTTTATCATATTTTGTCACTATATTTTCATCACGAATTTTTCTATCACTTTTTTTTTGTCATCGTTTTTTTTATTGCCATATTTACTGTTATCGTTTTCTTCCATTCATCGCCATCATCATTATTCTCCTCCTCATCATCATCATCATCATCATCATCATCATCACCATCATCATCATCATCACCATCATCATCATCATCACCATAACCATCATCATCATCACCATCATCATCATCATTATCATCACCACCGTCATCATCATCATCTTCTTCCTCCTCCCTTTTCTTCATTTTCTCTCACTCCCCCATTTCTACGGTCACTGTTCAAGGTCTTCCTCTGAGTTATTGTTCTTTGTTCTCCTTGGGCAGTGAACAGATCGAACCAGAGGCTTGACACATCAGCAGTTGTTCATGTCAAGTTCACAAGCAGCTGAACATGCAATGAATATAAAATATTTTCTCCCTCAATGATACATAAAAAACATCTGTTTATATATGTATGTCTTTTCTCTCAAATTTCTTACTTTTTTGTATCTCTTTAAATACTGTGAAAAATCATGATAATGAGGATGATGAAGAGTAATGTCAATAATGGTAAGAGAAAAGATAATATGAATAATGATGATAATGATGAAATAGTAATAATAATGGTAATGATTATGATAGCAAAAAAGATGAAAATTATGATAACAAGAGCAATGTTGATAATAAAATTACAACAACAATGATATTGATAGTAATTATGATGACAATAAAGGTGATAAGGATAATATTAGTAGGGATAGCAATAATTATGATGATTATAGTAATAATGATAGTAGCATAATTATGGATGATAATAATAATAATATAAATGCAATAATGATACTGATGATAACAAAAACAATGATAATAGCAGTAATGATAATAATAATAACGGTGATGGAAATTAATGATAATAATAATAGCAATGGCAATGGTAATAATTATGATGATAACAATGATGATAATGGTATTGATGATGATAATGATGATGATAATAATGATAATAGTAATAACAGCATTGATAATGATGAAAGTAATCATTATAATGATGATATTAAAGACAATAGTATTGACAGCAATGATAATAATTGTAATAATTATAATAATGATAATAAAGATAATAATAATGATAACGAAGGTAATGATAATGCTAATTATAATAACAACAACAATAATAATGATAATGATAATAAAAATCAAATTAGTAATGCTAATAGTGATAACAAAAAATATAACCCTATCAGCAATCGTAATGATAATAATATTGATGATAATACTAACAACAATAACAATAATGATGATAACAAATGAAATATAGTAAATATGACAATTATAATAATGATAATGATATCAATAATGATGATAATAAGAAATAAGAAATAATCATGATAATAATAATGATAATAGCAACAACAGAAAATTAATAATGATGATGATGATAATGATATCAGTAAGAAAATAACAATAGTAATAACAGTGATTATGATGATGCAGATAACAATAATGAAAACACTGAAAATATTGATAAGGATAATAATGATAATCAAGATAAAGATAATAGCTGACAAAGATAATGATAATGATAATAGCACTAATAATGATAATAATAATGATAATGATAATAGTAATGATAATGATAACGATAATAATAGTAAATGATGGTGATAATACTAATAATGACAATGTTATCAATGAAAATGATAACTATAGTAGGGATAATAATGATGATGATAATGATGATAAGTATGATGATGATGATAATGGTAATGATAATGATGATAGTAGATATAAAAGTAATAATGATAATAATGATAATAATAATAAAAACGATAACAACAACATCAATAAAAGTAGTATTGATAATATCGATAATAATAATAATAGTAATAATAATAATAATAATAATAATAATAATAAATAATAATAATGATAATAATAATAATAATAGTAATAATAATGATAATAATAAAATTATAAAGATGATAATAACAACAATAATTAGAGGAGCACTGACAATAATGATGATAATAATAATTGGCAATAATGATAGTAGTAATGGTGAGAACCATAATAATGGTAATGATAATAATAATGATAGTAACAATAATAAACATAACAATACTAATAATAACAACAATGATGATAGTAATAACAACAATAACAAGGATGTCAGTGACAAAACTATCAATACTATTAATCATGATTATTATAATGATAAAAGCAATACTAACAACAACAATAATAATATTAATAAAAAAATAATAAATGACGATAGATCTAATATCAGAAAAAAAAAACATCAAAGCACGGATCAGTAGATGAATAATTACATGAGATATTACGAAACTCATTAATAATTAACAGACTGTACAGCACTTCCCATAAGTTTTTTTTTCTCTCTGTCTGTTTCTCTTCTCTCTCTCTCTCTCTCTCTCTCTCTCTCTCTCTCTCTCTCTCTCTCTCTCTCTCTCTCTCTCTCTCTCTCTCACAACACACACACACACATACAGTCGCCTGCTCGTACATACACATACACACGCACACACACACACTCCCTCACACACACAGTAACCCGGCACACATACACACACATATACCCACACACGCACACGCACACACTCACCCAACGCACACACACACAAACGCCCTTTCCACTTTCACTGACACCCCACGACTTGGACCATCTGACCGCATCCAAACATTGGCCAACGTCACTTACCAAAACAAAGCCACGTGTTTCATGGTTGTCTCTCACCTCAAAGAGAGAGAGAGAGAGAGAGAGAGAGAGAGAGAGAGAGAGAGAGAGAGAGAGAGAGAGAGAGAGAGAGAGAGAGAGAGAGAGAGAGAGAGAGAAGAGAGAGAGAGACAGAGGACAGACAGAGAGAGAGAGAGAGAGAGAGAGAGAAGAGAGAGAGAGACAGAAGAGGAGAGAGAGAGAGAGAGAGAGAGAGAGAGAGAGAGAGAGAGAGAGAGAGAGAGAGAGAGAGAGAGAGAGAGAGAGAGAGAAGAGAGAGAGAGAGAGAGAGAAGAGAGAGAGAGAGAGAGAGAGAGAGAGAGAGAGAGAGAGAGAGAGAGATGTAACCCTTTCACCCCAAAAAGTAAATGTGTTTTTCAACGTTTCTCTTCGTAAGATGCTGTTACTGATTATATAAGTAGAGGTATGACATGAAACTCCAAATGCGTAAAGGATTATTATTTTTTCTTTTTGTGTCTACTTATCTATTTTTAGTTACTTGTTACATTATGATGATGATGATGATGATGATAATGGTGATGATTATCACTTATTCTCTCTCTCTTTCTTATTTTCTCTTATCCTCTATCTCTCTGATGATGATGGTGATGATTATCATCATTACACCATCATCATCATCATCATCATCATTACTATTGCTACTATTACTACTATCATCATCATCATTATTGTTATCAATATTATCATCATCATAATCATCATCATCATCATCATTACTACTGCTATTACTACTATTATCATCATCATTATTATCATTAATGTTATTACCAATATTATCATCATTATAATTATAATTATAATTATCATCTGAAGGAGGGTTTAAAGGTGCTGCAAATTTATAATTGAGGTTATCGTGAGATGTTATCATTAAGTATATTTATTTCCTTATTCTATGTTGCATGATCAATTTCTTTTTTTTTTTTTTTCTTTTTTTGCGGAAATGAAGAGGGAAGGGGAGAGAAATAAGGGAGATGGAGGTAAAGAAAGATATGGATAAATAGATAGAGAGAGAGCGAGAGAAAATAGAGAGTGAAGGATGGAATAAAGGACTGACATGAGAGAGAAACGTAAACACACATACACACACACGCATATACATAAAAAATAACACACAACACACATACACACAACACGCATATACATAAACATAAACACACACACGCATATACATAAGAATAAACACACACATACACACACACGCATATACATAAAATAAACACACACACACACACATACACACGCGCGCGCAATCACACACAAACACCACACAAATACATAAAAATAAACAAAATTCTAACAATACCTTTCGAAACCTATTCCACTTCTCTGTCTGTCCCAACTTCCGAAACACCCTCCCCCCCCCCCCCGCCCCTCTCTCCCCCAAAAGTACTCTCAACATCACATCCCACCATCTCTTTCCACCCCCCACCTCCCCCCTTCCTCTCGCTGCCCAGTGACTCCCAACATCTAAACATCCCCCTCCCTCTCCCCCATTCTCCCCCCCCCCAAAAAAAAAGTGCTCCCAACACCCGTACACTCCCCCACCCCTCTCCCCCTCCCCTCGCCCCCTCAAGAGATCTCCCAATCCCGCACGATTTGGATATTATCAAGGGCAGGCAGGTGTGTGTGTACCGGCACTAAGATATCTTTCTCTCTCTCTCTCTCTCTCTCTCTCGTTTTCTCTCTCGTTTTCTCTCTCTCTCTCTGTGTCTCTGTCTCTGTCTCTGTCTCTCTCTCTCTCTGTCTCTCTGTTTCTCTGTCTTTCTCTCTGTCTTTCTCTCTCTCTCTCTCTCTCTCTCTCTGCCAAGCTCTTTTTTTCTTTATCCCTTTCTCTTTCTTATTTTCTCTTATCTTCTCTCTCTCTGTCTCACTCTTATTCACTCTATCTCTTTTTTTCTTTCCTTCTCTCTCTGTCTCTATTTCTCACTCATTCATTCATTTATTATCTCCCCCCTCTCTCTCTCCCTCCCTCCTCTTCTCTCTTTCTCTCTCCCTCCTCCCCCTTCTCTCTCTCTCTCTCTCTCTCTCTCTCTCTCTCTCTCTCTCTCTCTCTCTCTCTCTCTCTCTCTCTCCTCTCTCTCTCTCTCTCTCTCTCTCCTCCCCCCCTCTCTCTCTCCTTCCTCCCCCTTCTCTCTCTCTCTCTCTCGCTACCTTGATCCCCATGAATGACAGATGAACCGACAAAAAAAGAAAGAAAGAAAAAAAAAAAATGGAGTCGAGCGAGCGTGCATGTAACCGTGACACACACACTCGGGAGCCTTCAGTCGTTGTTCAGCAGCCACTGGAAGTACACGTGCTGCCGGCGCTCCTCGTTCCAGACGCTCACTGGAAGACCGTCTAGCTGAGGGCGGGAACCTCGCGCGCGCCAAAACCAGACCTTCGCAATCCCTCTATTTTGTTTTTCTTCTTCTTTTGTAATTATTGAGCCGTTCTGGAAATCTAAAAATTGAGGTTTGTTGATGATTCAATTATTTAGCCGTTCTGGAAATCTAAAAATTGAGGTTTGTTTATGATTCGAATATTTTGCCGTTCTGGAAATCTAAAATTGACATTTGTTTATAATTCAAGTCTTTTTATGACGAATAAATGGAATTAATCTTTGAAGTGACTCCGATTCGGACTTACGATGAATTTTAAACGACGATTTTCGGAACGTTAAAGAAATGGCTGTTCTTCTCGTTTACGCACTGAAAATAGATATATGAATGAATAAACTTCCTGGTTGTGACAGTAAGAAGTCTCCCTCTGATTCAAGAGTCTTTTGAAAGTAAGAGTTAGAGAGAGAGAGAGTGTGTGGGAAAACACGGCAACACGCCACGATCAGCTGGGGTCATTAGGGTGAATATTGTGAGAAAAGGCGACAGCGAGAGAGAGGAAAAACCCTCTTATATTAACCGACTGAACACGACGATTTAAGGTAAGATTTTTGTTTTTTTTTAATCTCTTTATCCGTTTTTATTTGTTGCATTCCTTTCTTTCTTTATTCATTTGTATTTTTTTCATTCTTTTTTATCTTTTTTCCTATTTGCTTATGTATTTATTTATTTCATTTTATTTGCTTATCTATTTATTTATTTTATTTTTTATTCTTTATTTATTTCTTTATTATATTTTTTGGAAATTCGTAAAAATATTGCCAAATGCATACGATAATAACACATTTATACGTACTAGTTGTAAGATCTTGTATTTAGTGATTTTTTTTTTTTTTTTTTTTTTTTTTTTTTTTTTTTACTGAGGGGTTACATCTTTGGTGTTGTTTTTGTCCTCCTTGTTATCTTCTTCTATCTTTTCTACTTCCCCTTGTTTCTTTTTACTTCTGCTTTTCATCTCTCTTCTTCCTCTCTCTTACCTTAGCTTCGTCTACTTTCCTTTGTTCTATTTCTTCTACTTTTCTCTCTTTTCTCCATCTCTCTTAATTCATCTCTCTTACCTTAGCTTCGTTATCTTTCTCCATCTATTCTACTTCCCCTTGTTCTTTTTTACTTCTGCTTTTTATCTCTCTTTCTTCATCTCTCTCACCTTATCTTCCTTACCTTAGCTTCGTTATCTTCTCCCATCTATTCTACTTCCCCTTGTTCTATTTTACTTCTGCTTTTCATCTCTTTCTCCATCTCTCTTACCTTAGCTTCGTTATCTTCTCCCATCTATTCTGCTTCACTTTTATCTTTTATCTTTTTATCTCTCTTACCTTAGCTTCGTTATCTTTTCCCATCTATTCTACATCCCCTGTTCTTTTTTTCTTCTACTTTCCCTCTCTCTTTTCTCCATCTCTCTTACTCTCTCACCTTATCTTCCTTACCTCGCCTTAACCCTTTCTCAGCCATTCTCCCAAGTAGAGAAATCACACCAAACCATCTATACATTACCGTGTTTAAGGTGCGGTTATATATATATATATATATATATATTATATATATATATATATATATATAT
>NW_020870862.1:203348-205848 GCF_003789085.1 Penaeus vannamei | reverse complement strand
TGGGTGGGCTCACGGCACGCTGCAGATGGCGGGGGGTGGGGGGGTGGGGGGGGGTCGAGGGGGGGGGGAGAGGGGGGAGGGAAGGAGGAGGGGAGGAGAGGAGGGAGCTGGAAGGAGGTGGAGGGGTGGAGGGAGGGAGCTGGAAGCAAAGGAAGGGTGGAGGAGGGAGCTGGAAGCAAAGGAAGGGGTGGGGAGGGAGCTGGAAGCAGAGGAAGGGGTGGAGGGAAGAAAGAGAGGGAGAGGGGAGCTAGAGGGCAGGGAGAGAGGTTCATAACCAGAGGAGAAGGAAGGGGAGCTGGAAGGAGAACTAGAGGTAAAGGGAAGGATGGAGAGAGGGAAAGAAAGGAAAGAGAGAGGAGGGAGGGAGATGGAAAGAGAGGAAGGGGTGGAGAGAGGGTTAGAGAAGAAAAGAGCGCTGGAGGGTTGGGGAAGAGGAGGAGGAGGCCGTGGTCAAAAGGGAGGGAGGGAAGCAGAAGGGAAGGGCTGGAACTGGAAGCAGAGGAAGGGGGGAGGGAGGGGAAGGGAAGGAAAGACAGAGGAGGGGAAAACAAACGAAAGAAAAAGAGAGAAAGAAAGAGGAAAAAGGAGGGAGCTGAGGGCAGGGAGGAGGAGGAGGCCGTGGTCAAAAGGGAGGGAGGGAAACAGAAGGGAAGGGCTGGAACTGGAAGCAGAGGGAGGGGAAGGGAAGGACGA
Source organism: Penaeus vannamei (assembly GCF_003789085.1). Lineage (NCBI taxonomy): Eukaryota > Metazoa > Arthropoda > Malacostraca > Decapoda > Penaeidae > Penaeus > Penaeus vannamei. The sequence goes on along the minus strand of NW_020870862.1, from coordinate 205,155 downwards.
AGGTGCAGAGGCAGCTAGAGAGTAGGGGAAGGAAAGAGAAGAATAGAAAAAGATTGGAATTGGGAGGGAAAAGAGATTGGGGGAAGGAGGAAACGATCAGGTGGGAGAGGAAAGGGAAGGAAGGAAAGGGGAACTAGTAGTAGAGAAAGGGAGAGAAACGTTAATGGGCCAGGAGGCAGAGGAAAGAAGGGAAAAGGTGTGGATGAAAAGGAATGGGAAGAAGGTGAAGGAGAATGCAGAGTTAGGGAAAGAAAGGAGGAGGAAGAGGAGGAAAGTAGGGAAGGGGAAAGGAAGGAAGAGAAAAAGGGGAAGAAAACTGTAAGGCAAGAGCAAGAGAGCCAATGCATACAAACACACATATACTAACACACATACAAACAGACACACACACACACATACAAACACAGACTACAACACAACATAAACAAACACACACACATACATACATACAAGTATACACGGATACACACGTACACACCATCTCACGTACATACATACAACGCACACACACATACATACACACATACAAGTATACACGGATACACACGTACACACCATGTCACGTACATACATACAAACGCATACACACATACATACACACATACATACATAAAATATACACGGTTACACACGTACACACCATCTCACGTACACACATACAAACGCTTACTAACACATACACACACATACATACATACAAGTATACACGGATACACACGTACACACCATCTCACGTACATACATACAAACGCATAGTAACACATACACACACATACATACATACAAGTATACACGGTTACACACGTACACACCATCTCACGTACATACATACAACGCATTAGTAACACATTACACACACATACATACATACAAGTATACACGGTTACACACGTTACACACCATCTCACGTACATACATACAAAACGCATAGTAACACATACACACACATACATACATACAAGTATACACGGATACACACGTACACACCATCTACGTACATACATAACAAACGCATAGTAACACATACACACACATACACACATACAGCACACGAACACACCATTCACGTACTACATACAAACGCACACACACATACATACACACATTAACAAGTATACACGGTTACACACGTACACACCATCCACGTACATCCCCCCTTCGCCACCTGGAATGTGTTTTCTGTTTCGTCCGTACGTGGTTGGCGTTCTCTTACCTGTCACGCCCCCCCCCTCTCCCCTCCCCCCCAGCTTTACCCTTTCCCATGCCCCTGTGCCCTCCCCCCCCCTCCGCGCTCCAGACTCCCTCCCCTCCCCTCCACCCCCACCCACCTATACCCCCACCCCTCCAACCCGTCGAAATCCTCATGCCGACCCTCCCCCCCTCCACATACCCCCCCCTCCCTCCTGTTCCCCCGTCCACATACCCCCTCATTCCACACATACAGCCACCCACCTACCCCCCCCCCCTCCCTCCGCCACTCCTCTTGCACTTGACGCGTGAAATGAGGTTTTCTTGAGAGAAAATATTATATGTTATATTGATATTATATATTGAATTATTTGTGTACATATCCATCGGTATATCTGCATAAACACACGCATATATATATGTACATAATTACATACATACATACACACCATGTATGTATGAATATTTGTGTATATGTGTGTGTGCGTGTGCGTGTGTGCGTATGTGTGTGTGTGTGTGTGTGTGTGTGTGTTGTGTGTGTGTGTGTGTGTGTGTGTGTGTGTGTGTGTGTGTGTGTGTGTGTGTGTGTGTGTGTGTGTGTGTGTGTTTGTCTGCATAT
>NW_020870862.1:195848-198348 GCF_003789085.1 Penaeus vannamei | reverse complement strand
AAGGAAAAGAGAAGATGAAAGGCAGGAGAGGAGTAGAGGAGGTGGGAAAGAGAGAGATTTAGAGGGAAGGAGGAGGAAGAGGAGTAAAGAAGGGGGAGAGGGAGAGAAGACGGAGGAAATGAGAAGGGAGTGGAAGAGAAGAGGGAAGGAAAAGGAGGAATGGAGAGGACGGTGGGGTAGGAAATGGGGGGATGTGAGAGAAAAGCAAGAGGAAAGGAAAGAGGAATAAATCAGGAAGAAAAGAGGAGAGGAAAATAAGAAAACAGGCCCAGAACGTAGCAGAGGCGGCCATGCATAACGAGACGAGAGAGGGAGGATAAACGAGAGAAAGAGGATAAGAAGGAGAGTGGAAGAGTTGTAGAAGAGGAACCGAGAAGGTTAAGAGGAAAGAGGAAGAGGGAGAGGAAGAGGGAGGAGGAAGGAAGCAAAGGACAGGAAGATTGGGTTGGCGATATTAATTTTTTCTCTGAAGAAAATGCCATGTTTTTCTCTTAAAGTTTTGAGGAAGTCATGTTTAAGAATACGAGTATAAGACCGTTAGACATGAAAAAATGCACTCATTTATAGATACACATATACATGCACATGTGTCTGTGTGTGTGGGTATACATTACATACTACATAACATATATAATATATATATATATATATAATATATATATATTATAATATATAAATAATATATATATATATATATGTATATCTATATATTATATATATATATATATATATATATATATATATATATATATATATATATATATTATATATATATATATATATATATATATATATATATATTATATATATACATATACATATATATAATATATATATATATATATAAGTAATATATATATATATACATATAATATATATAAGTTATATATAATTATTAATATATAATAATATATAATATAATATTATAATATAATAAATATACTAATACTAATAAAATATATACAAAAAATATAAAAAAATATATAGTAATTATAGATGGAAACAAACTATAAGAACAAAAAAAATACAAAAGCAAAACAAAAAAATACAAAAAAAAATAAACCAAAAACAATGAATTGCGCATAATGTCCGCAAACGAATACACAATATACGAACTAAATATCAGAAAACACCACTTCATCAAAATTAACAACCAAATATCCTTATAAGAATCCTGACTATTCATTAGTCATTCGCCACTCGAGAGAGCCAAAAGCAAAGGAAAAGCGAAACCATCAAAACCTTGAGAGCGTGCAACGCGCCACTTAAACAAGAGACACAAAAAAAAAATACACTAAAACAAACAAGAAAAAAAAAAAAAAAAAATTGACAGTAAAGAATAAATGCATAAAGCAGGAATAGTGAGAAACAAATTCAAAAAAAGAAAAAAAAAAAAGCAATGAGACACATCGAAAAAATAAACTAACACATGTAACAGTACAAATGCGACAAAGACCAACAACAACAGCACAAAACGCCAACAAAAACACGGAAAACAAGAGAACAATACACGACAATATACCAAAAGAAAACAAATACCATCTATCTTATTCCTATAAAAATTTTGTAAAATCTACTCAATCCGATACGTCCTGATGACGTGACGATGGATGGAGGAGAGGGGGGAGAGTTGGATGAGGGCAAGGGAGTAGATGAAGGGAAGGGGGGTGAGACTATGGGATAGATGGGCGGTGGGATATTAGAGTGGATGGGTGGTTGGAGGAGAGGGAAGTGGGGAGACGGGTGATAGAGGAGGGGGCGGGTGAGGCGATAGAGTGAATGGGTGCGAGGGAAGGGAGGAAGCGGGGAGGACGGGATAGAGGCGAGGGTAGTAAGTGGATGGGCGGAGTGGGGGAAGGGAGGGCGCAACTATGGGGCTAGGAGACGCGGATAGAGGGGGGTAGCCACCTAGAGTGGATGGGGCGGCGGGAGGACGAGGGAAGGTTAGGGGATTAGAGTGAATGGGGTGGGGGGAAGGAGGGAAGGCGCGGAGACGGTGGAATAAGAGGGGGAGGGTTAGAGTGGAATGCGCGCGGAGGAGAGGGAGGGAAGGAGGGGGAGACAGAGGATTAGAAGGAATGGATAGAGTGGATGGGGCGTGCGGAGGAGGGGAAGGGGGGGAGCGGCGGATAGAGGGGTTCGGGGCAGGAGTAGAGTGAATGGGCGGAGGGAGGGAGAAGGGGGGAGGACGGGTGAATAGAGCATTAGGAAAGTGAGTTAAGATTATGAAAGGTTATGCGGTGCGTCGGGTAGGGAGTGTGCTAAGGTGGTAGAGACAGTGTGTACTAGATGGATGGGCGGAGAGTGAGGGATGGCGATATAAGGGTGAGAGGAAATATAGTGCATGGGCGGGGAGGAGGGAAGGGGGGAGGGGGAAACGGGAGAGAGGGTGGTGAGGATAGAGTGGAATGGGGCACGAAGAGGGGAGGAGGGAAAGGGACGGAGGATAGAGTGGATGGGCTGGGGAGGGAGGGAAGGAGAGGAAGACGGGAGACATAGA
>NW_020870862.1:175848-180848 GCF_003789085.1 Penaeus vannamei | reverse complement strand
AGGAGGAGATAGGTTAGGGAGGGAGAGAGACAGTGATAGAGAGAGAGAGAAGAGAGAGAGAGAGAGAGAGAGAGAGGAAGAGAGATAACAGAAAGATATGACGGAATATTGAGGGAATGAGAACAATAAGTAAGAAAGAAGTAAAAGAAGAAGAGAAATTAAGTTAAAAAATGAAATAAACAAACAGAATAAGATAGAAGATTACAAAATAAAATAATAAGAAAAATCAAGAAGGAAGAAGAAAGAGAGAAGAATGATAAGAAAATGGGGAAGGAAGGAAGGTAGGAAGAAGGGAAAGAGGAAAGGGAAGTAAAAGAAGGCAATAAAGAAGAGGAAATAAGAAACACAAAAGGAGGGAAGAAGGAAAGCCGGAAAAGAAAATGGAGAACGAATGAGAAGAGAAAAGGGGAAAGGAAGAGAAGGAAAACTAGGAAGGAAAATAAGAAGACAGGAAGGAGAGAAAAAGAGAAAAAGGAGAGGAGGAGCGAAGGAAGATAAGAAGACAAAATAAAGAAAGATCAAAGGAGGAAGAGTAAGAAGGAAGGCGGAAGAGAAAACGAAAAGGAAAGAGAAAAAAAAATACAAATAAGTAGATGAAGAAGTAAAGAGCAAGGAAAATGCAGAATGGAGGAGAACGAGAAAAGGGAAGAGACGAAAGAGAGAAGAAAAATGGAGGGAGAGAAAATGAAAAGAAGGATAAATTGCAATAATTGTTATTACTCTTAATATTTCACCATCATCATCAACATTATCAATATCACTGTTTTTTATCATTACCGTTTTTTTCTGTCATTGTTGTCTTAATGTCATTACTTTTATATTATTGCTATATGATTATCACTGATGTCATCTCTGTCAATAAAAATGAAAATTATATTAGCGATAACGCCGAAAGTATTATCAGCGCTCTCATATCATCATTTTCATCAATATCTATAATCAACCTCGACATTTCTTTTTATTTATTTACAAAAAAAAAAAAAAAAAAAAAAAAAACCTATGTCACGATTTTATAAATTCCATTAAAAGGTGAAATAAAACAAATTATCACCCAATTGTGCCAAGGCTACTTCACGTGACACCCGCATGACAGCAGTGTGGCACGCTATGACACAGTACAAATGTAAGGAGAGATAGATAGATGGATAGAGATAGATAGATAGAGAGAGAGAGAGAGAGAGAGAGAGAGAGAGAGAGAGAGAGAGAGAGAGAGAGAGAGAGAGAGAGAGAGAGAGAGAGAGAGAGAGAGAGAGAGAGAGACAGAGAGAGAAGAGAGAGAGAGAGAGAGAGAGAGAGAGAGAGAGAGAGAGAGAGAGAGAGAGAGAGAGAGAGAGAAGAGAAGAGAGAGAGACAGAGAGACGAGAGAGAGAGAGAGAGAGAGAGAGAGAGAGAGAGAGAGAGAGAGAGAGAGAGAGAGAGAGAGAGAGAGAGAGAGAGAGAGAGAGAGAGAGAGACAGACAGACAGACAGACAGAGAGAAGAGAGGAGAGAAGAGAGAGAGGAGAGAGAGAGAGAGAGAGAGGAGAGAGAGAGAGAGAGAGAGAGAGAGAGAGAGAAGAGAGAGAGAGAGGAGAGAGAGAGAGAGAGAGAGAGAGAGAGAGAGAGAGAGAGAGAGAGAGAGAGAGAGAGAGAGAGAGAGAGAGAGAGAGAGAGAGAGAGAGAGAGGAGAGAGAGACAGAGAGACAGACACAGACAGAGAAAGAAGGAGAGACACAAGCAGATACAGAGGAAGAGGAGAGAAAAGGAAGAAAGAAGAGAAGAGAGGGAGAGCGAAGGACAGAGGAAGTACACTAACACCTGCCTTAGCAATACGGGTTCCGTGGCCTAATTACAGGTGCTAGATGCAGGTGTGATAAGGTTATGTGTGAGCGGGACAGCTTTGTTTTAGATGGCTACTTTGTTCATCTTTGTTCCTGTTGTTATTGTTTTTTTTGTTCTTTCTTGTTCTTGTTATTATCAATTATCATTTTTCATTGTTAGTCAATATTGAACCTATTATCTGGTTGTGTATTTATAGATTTTTATGATTGCCGTCGCTGTTGTTATTATTATCATTATCATTGCTATTACTATTACAACTATTTCTATCTTCAATATTATCATCACTATAATCATCTTCAATACTGTTATCACCATTTTTATCATTATCATCATTATCATCATTATCATTATTACTTCTATCCACCTTCAACGCCAAGCAACAAAACAACACCGTGATCTAAGTAGCTGTAGTTCAGGGTGGAGTTGTGGAGTTCCGCTACAACAGGAGGTGGAGTAAGGGGAGGCTGGAGGGGGGGGTGTGAACGGGGAAAGAGAATAGAGGGAGGGGGAGGGAGGGGGATGAATGGGGAAGAGAGAGAGAGATGAAGGGAGGGGGGAGGGGTATGGATATAGGTGGATGTAGAAGGTGGAAACAGAGAGGGGGAGCTGCAATAAAGAAGTGGGGATGAGAGAAATATGGATAAAGATGGATAGAGAAGGAGGAAAGAGAGAGGGGGGATGAGGGTGGATGGGAGAGGGAGAGTAAAGGATGGAATGAGAGGAGGGTGGAGATAGGGAAAGTGTAAAACTGAGTGTAAGGAGAAGGATGGAGAGGAGGGGGAAGGAGGGAGGAAGAGAGTACACAGAGGAAGGATAGTGAGAAGGAAGGAAGTGGATGAAAGCGGAAGGTGCGTAGGAGGAAGGAGAGGTAAATCGGAGTGATGGAGAGAGGAAAAGGGTAGAAGATAGATGAGAACGAAGTAGAGAAGAAAGGAAAGGGGAGAATGCTGTGCGAATGAGAAAAGAAGAGTTAATAAAGGAAAGAAGGTTAGCTGCAAGGGAAAGACTCGTGGATAGAAGAGGAGAAGAGAAGGAGGGAAGAAGTGAAAAGAAAGAGAGGGAGAAGGGAAGACGAATGAGGAGAGGAGAAGCTAAACAATATACACAAAACGTCACAGACTTTTTGACAATTTACATTTCAAAGCCATAATATGTTCATACCAGTTTGATGTTCTCGAAATAATTACACCAAAGAATTTGAGTTTTGTTACTTCCTCTAGTATACAATCCTTAATTTATATTAGCGGCAATGGATGCATTACTCTTATCATTATCATTAGTTTATTTCTTTGCAGAATCATGTATTCAGTCTTTTTATGTTTAAAGTGAGTTTATTAGTGTTACGCAACAACAAATTATAAAACAAACAAACATATAAAAAAGATAGCGCATAATACCCACCGGTAATCATCACATTAATTATTAATGAGCTACAACCTTGATGTGTTGTAAGACAACATCGATCAGAATAATGATATTTGTCTAATAAGGTCCAAAAAGAAATGATATTGGGAAAGCCCAAACACATTCAGACACGCTTACTCTATATACGCACACACGTCCGTATACACATGTACACCCACCCACATACACGCTCACACATAGCTTATTTTCACATAAGCACACACACACACATCACACATAATTCGCATAAATTCACACTCATACTCGTACACACACACACAGGTTATCTTTCACACACACACACACACACACACACACACACACACACACACACACACACACACACACACACACACACACACACACACACACACACACACACACACACACACACACACACACACACACACAAACACACACACACACATACACACACACACACACACAAACACACACAACACACACACACACACAGACCCCTTACACACACACACTCACTCAATCACCCCCCCCACCCCTTCCCCCCAACAGACACTCATTAGTAACGCATCTCTTGCACCTCCCCCCCCCTCACCCCTCTACCCCCACCCCCGAGACACCGCTGATTTGATCTCCGCTCCTGATGGTGCTCTCCCTCACCATACTCGCGCGCTGTTCCCTGTCCGTGTGGTGAAGCGTAAATCACTGAGTCATCACAGGGTTTCCAGTGGAGGTCGAGATGGTGATCGCTGCGGGATGAAAGTGCTGTACTCAGTGATAGTGAATAGTGTATTTGGTGAAAGTGAACTGTATTCACTGATGGTGAACGTCGTATCGAATGAGAGTGAAGATTGTATTCAAATGTAAACAAGATATCGATTAAGGTGAGCTTTTTACATTGATAGTGCACACTAAATCGAATGCAATTAATTTTATTCATTAGTAGTGAGCACTTTATCGAATGAAAGTGAATTTTATTCATTGATAGTGAACCGTGCGTCGAATGGAAGGGAACACTATTATTTAATAATGAACATTACCGTATGAAAGTGAGTTTTATTCTCATATAGTGATCACTGCAGCGACAGAGAGAGTAGACTGTATTCAGTGATAGTGAAGACCTTACCTGATGTAAGTGCAGAATCTTTTATAGAGAATGATACATCTAATGATAGTGATAATGCACAATACACCTGATGATAATGAAAGATAATTGTGTCGATTTGTAGGGAACACTACATGATAATTTCGTATTTATGGTGATTATAGGAAGATGATGACTGTTTCGTCAATTATTTAGTTTCATTTCTTGTTGCATTTCTTCATAGCGATGGTGAACATTGTGTTAATAGTCATCGCTGATTTGCTGATTGTGACACTTCAGCCTAATCATAATGAACACAGGATAATACACACCCAAGGACTTCAATTCCCTATAATACTTGTACTCAGACACCCTGTCACACACAAACGCACATACACACATACACACGCATGCTGTTATGCAGTGCAAAGAGATATGTTAATTTTTTTTTCTTCTATTATCTTTTAGATTCGTTTTTGTCCTCAGAATCAAAACATTCATTAGATATAAAACCACTGTGGCACACACACACTGCATACATAATCAAACTATGAATATATGTTGAATCAGATGTGAATCAGAATGTTCTCAAAGGAAGATAGATTTTTCAACATCAGGGTTGCAATGAAATCAGCTGGGAGTCATTAGTTCACGAACCTCACACAAATTTCATTGGAATTATGAAATTTTCATTAAGTTTGATATTTTGTCGC
>NW_020870862.1:160848-170848 GCF_003789085.1 Penaeus vannamei | reverse complement strand
CTGCCTCACGCGCCTCTTGGCACACATACGCTAAGTCGCAGCGATGTATGAGCACATACACATACGCACTTGTGCCTTTATAGGTAAACAGATAGATGATTGATAAAAATATTTATGTATATATATATATATATATATATATATATATATATATATATATATATATATATATATATATATATATATATATATTATATATATGTATATAATATATATATATATATATATATATATATATTATATATATATAAATATATATATATGTATATATATATATGTAATATAATATATATATATAATATATATATATATATATGAAGAGAGATAGATAAGACAAATAGATTATGAGAGAGAAAAGCAGTTAACAAGCTAGTTAGGAAATAAAGGTAGGCAGGTAAATAGATGAATAGATATATAGGTTGATGATAATAACCAAGTGACAGACAGATAAAGAGATGGATAAACAGAAAGGTAGCCAGTTATAACTATATATCTTGTTGATGAATAGACAGATAAGCAGCAAACAAACATATAAAAATACATACAGATAGCTAGGCAGATGTAGAGCATACACACACACACACACACACACACACACACACACACACACACACACACACACACACACACACACACACACACACACACACACACACACACACACACACACACACACGCACACACACGCACCCATAGCAGGGTCCTCCTTAATCTATTTCACAGATTCCGAGTCTATTTTGCCAGACATAAGATCAAATTGCCTTTATCACAACAATAAACACCATAAACGTATGAAATTACCAATGGGCAGAAGCCAAGATTGTTCAATTAAAATGATACTGTTATCTCTTACAAGAGGGTGCTGAGTGAGATGAGGGAGGGAGAGAGGGAGAAGGAAGGGGGTGGAAGGGAGGAGAGAAATAGAGATAGATAGATAGATAGATAGATAGAGAGAGAGAAGAGAGAGAGAGAGAGAGAGAGATGGAGGGGTAGAGAGAGAGAGAGAGCGAGAGATAGAGATAGATAGATATAGATAGATAGGAGAGAGAGAGAGAGAGAGAGAGAGAGAGAGAGAAATGGAGACAGAATAAAGAAAAAGAAGGAAAGGAGAGATGGATGGAGATAGAGAGAGATAGATTTATTTTGTCTCTCGATCTTTCCTTTCCCCCCTCCCCTATCTCTCTTCTTTCTTCACTCATCCTTCCCATTCTCTTTCTACTTCCTCCTCACCCCAAACCCCATCCCCATTTTCCATCCGTCATCCTTCCCCCCCCCCCCACTTTACAACCTTCTCCTCCTCCCCATCTTCTCTTCCACCTTCCATTCCTTTCCTCCTTCTCCTTCCACTCCTCTTCCTTTTCCTCTTCCTCTTTTCTTCTACCTTCTCCTCCCGATCCTCCATCCTTCTCCCCCTTTACTTTTCGCTTTTCTACTACTTCCCCTTCTCCTCTTCTTCCACTTTCTTTTCCTTCTACCCTTCTACTCCTTTCACTTCCTACTCCATTCTTCTGTCTATCCACCCTCTTCCTAGTCCTCCTCTTTCTCATCCATTCCACACACACCCACTGGTCTTCCCTCCTTCCTCCTCTTCTACCTCCCTCTTGTTCTTTCTATCTCTGTCTCCCTTTCCTTCTCCGTCTTCCTTCTTTCTCCTCCCTCCACCCATCCCCCTCCCTCCCTCATCCCTCCTCTTTTTCCGCTCTCTCTTTCCTCCGTTCGATCACCTCTCCCTGTTTTTACCTTCCTCTTCCCTCCTCCTCCTCTCCCTCCATCCTATACCCTTTACCTCCCTCTTCCCTTTCTCTTCTTCCCCACTTCTATCTTCCCTTTTTTATCTCTTCACCCTCCTATCATCTTCCACTGCTTCGGCTTTCCTACATATCCTCTTCCTCCTTCCTCTTCTTCCTTCCATTCTCTTCCTATCTTACCCCCTCCCTTCCCCACCTCTTCCTCCCACCCCTCCCCTGTATCCTTTCCCATCATCCCCCTCCTCCCTCCCCCACTTCCCTTCCTTCATTTCCCTTCCCCTTCCACTCCTTTCTTATCCTGTCCCCATCTATTCCCCTTCCTTCCTTCTCCCTCCCCCAACCACTTCCCTTCCTTCATTTCCCTTCCCCCTTCCACTCCTTTCTTATCCTGTTCCCTCCACTTCCTCCTCTCCCTCCCTCCCCCCTCTACCCTCCTTTCCTTCCTTCTTACTCCTCCAACCACTTCCCTCCCTTCATTTCCTATTCCCCTTCCACTCCTTTCTTACCCTGTTCCCTCCACTTCCCTCCTTCGCCTCCTATCGCCCTTTCACTTCTTACCCTAACCCTTCACTTCCCTCCTCTTCCTCCCTCTCTCCCTCTCCTCCCCCTATCCCCTCTGACCCCCCCCCCGTCCCCCCTATCCCCTTGATCCCCCCCCCCCCCCGTCCTCCCACGAGCGAGAGAGGACACTTGCGCAGATTCCGGTGATGAGAAACAGTACCAAAAACTTCCCACATGAAGCCACGTGATGTGAATGTGTGATGACGTGACGTGTGATGTAAGGTGACAGAACTCGGCGAGAGAAAGAGGGGGGGGGGGGGGGAAGGAAGAGGAGAGGTAAGAAGAAGAAAATAATAAGGGGGGGGAAGAAAGGAGAGAAAGACAAGAGGGGGGGGGAGAGGAGGAGAGGTAGGAGGAGGAGAAAATAATAAGGAGGGGGGGTGGGGGAAGAAAGGGGAGAAAGACAAGGAGAAAGAGAAGTCGATGCCGATACAACAGGTGCTGAAGTTGGCACTGAAGCTGACGCTGAAGCAGGTAGCTGACATTGGCACTGAAGGGGATGAAGCAGACGCAAACTGATACTGATGAAGCAGACACAGAAACTGAAAGCAGACACAGAAACTGACGCTGAAGCAGACACAGAAACTGACGCTGGACACAGAAACTGACGCTGAAGCAGACACAGAAACTGACTGAAGCAGACACAGAAACTGATACAGAAACTGACGCTGAAGCAGACACAGTGACAGCAGACAGACTGACGCTGAAGCAGACAAGAAACTGACGCTGAAACTGACGGTGAAGCAGACACAGAAACTGATGAAGCAGAACAGAAACTGACGGTGACACAGAAACTGACGGTGAAGCAGACACAGAAACTGACGGCTGAAGCAGACACAGAAACTGAGAAGCAGACACAGAAACTGATGAAGCAGACACAGAAACTGACAGCAGGAGAAGCAGACAGAAACTGACAGCAGACACAGAAACTGACGCTAGAAGCAGACACAGAAACTGACGCTACAGAAACTGACGGTGAAGCAGACACAGGACTGAAAGACACAGCTGACTGAAGCAGACACAGAAACTGACAAGCAGACACAGAAAACTGATAGACACAGACTGACGCTGAAGCAGACACAGAAACTGACGCTGAAGCAGACACAGACTGACTGAAGCAGACACAGAAACTGACGCTGAAACTGAGCAGACACAGAAACTGACGCTGAAGCAGACACAGAAACTGACGCTGAAACAGACACAGAAACTGACGCTGAAGCAGACACAGAACTGACGCTGAAGCAGACACAGGAACTGACGGTGAAGCAGACACAGAAAACTGAAGCAGACACAGAACTGACTGAAACTGACGCTGAAGCAGACACAGAAACTGACTGACTGACTGAAGCAAGACACAGAAACTGACGCTGAACAGACACTGACGCTGACAGCAGACACAGAAACTGACAGCACACAGAAACTGACGGTGAAGCAGACAGAAACTGACTGACTGACTGAAGCAGACACAGAAATGACGGTGAAGCAGACACAGAAACTGACGTGAAGCAGACAGAACAGCAGACACAGAAACTGACGGTGAAGCAGACACAGAACTGACGCTGAACAGACACAGAAACTGACGCTGAAGCAGACAGAACTGACGCTGAAGCAGACACAGAAACTGACGTGAAGCAGACACAGAAAACTACGCTGAAGCAGACACAGAAACTGACGGTGAAGCGGAAACTGACGCTGAGCAGACACAGAAACTGACACAGAACGCTGAAGCAGACACAGAAACTGACAGCAGAAACTGACGCTGACAGACACAGAAACTGGAAACGCTGAAGCACAGACCACACAGAACTGACTGACCTGAAGCAGACACAGAAACTGACGCTGAAGCAGACACAGAAACTGACTTGAAAGCAGACACAGAAACTGAACGGTGAAGCAGACACAGAAACTTGACGCTGAAGCAAACGCACAAGAAACTGACGCTGAAGCAGACACAGAAACTGACGGTGAAGCAGACACAGAAACTGACGCGCAGACACAGAGAAGCAGACACAGAAACTGACGCTGAAGCAGACACAGAAAACGGTGAAGCACAGAAACTGACGGTGAAGCAGACACAGAAACTGACGCTGAAGCAGACACAGAAACTGACGCTGAAGCAGACACAGAAACTGACGCTGAAGCAGACACAGAAACTGACGCTGAAGCAGACACAGAACTGACGCTGAAGCAGACACAGAAACTGACGCTGAAAGCAGACACAGAAACACGCAGACAGAAAACGCTGAGCAGACACGACCTGAAACAGACACAGAAAGAAACAGACAGCTGAAGACACAGAAACTGACTGAAGCAGACACAGAAATGACGCTGAAGCGACACAGAAACTGACGCTGAAGCAGACACAGAAACTGACGCTGAAGCAGACACAGAAACTGACGCTGAAGCAGGCGCTGAAGCCGACAGTAAGGCTGAAGAGACTGGCTGTTCTGGAACAATGTGCTTCGCCGCCTCAGACTTCCAACATTGGGGAATTCTGCCTCTTTGTTCAAGGATGTGGATCGAGAGGGCAAAACTTTTGTTCCTTCGGTAATTTGTTGTTGTTTTTCTGCCGTTCGGTTTATATGCGCAAAATGTGGAATTTGCATTATGTTTAAATCTGCAATTAACACATTTCCTTGGGAGGTGATTACTCTGTGAAATCTTTACGTGCGTCCCTGCTCGTTTGAGCGGAAAGGGAGAGAGAGAGAGGAGAGAGAGAGAGAGAGAGAGAGAGAGAGAGAGAGAGAGAGAGAGAGAGAGAGAGAGAGAGAGAGAGAGAGAGAGAGAGAGAAGAGAGAGAGAGAGAGAGAGAGAGAGAAGAGAGAGAGAGAGAGTGTGTGTGTGTGTGTGTGTGTGTGTGTGTGTGCGTGTGTGTGTGTGAGTGTGTGTGTGTGTGTGTGTGTGTGTGTGGTGTGTGTGTGTGTGTGAGTGTGTGTGTGTGTGTGTGTGTGAGAGGAGTAGTGAGAGAGAGAGAGAGAGAGAGAGAGAGAGAGAGAGAGGAGGTAGGAGGGAGAGTGGGAGAATGAGATAGATAGATTAATAGATATATAAATGGAGAGATAGAAAAAAAAAAAGACAGACACAGACAGACAGAGATAAATTTTAAGATTCCAAGGGCCATGAGTAATCCGAGGGCCCTAAAAAAAAGTGTCTATCACCCAATAGAAATATACATCGGATAGCCATTCATACATCTAGCCATGTTGTGAAATGATTCATTCCCACTCAAAAATTTTTCATTCGGGGGGGGGGGGGTGTACTTTTTTTTTTTTTTTTTTTTTTTTACTGTTCTTTCCCATGAATCTCCATCTCACACTTCTCATGACTCGAGCCTCTCTGCGCTCCAAATACCTCATCTTTTAAAATATTTTCTCGATCTTCTTGTGCAAGGCGACGGCTGCAATTTGACTAACTGTATTGGTTATTTATTGTTATTTGTGTTATGATTAACTGTCTGAACTTCCGACAGAATGGAATTTAATGATGCCGATCATAACGGACATTTTGGATATTGCTAATGATAGTAATGGCAATGATAATGACAGTAACAGTGATGATGATGTTAGTGATGGTGATGATGATGATGATGATGATTATGAGAATGAGAATGATGATAATGATAATAGTAATATTGACGATGGTAACAATCGTTTTAATCATGATAATGATAATGATGATAATAGTAATAATGATAATTACAATAATACTAACGATGATAATAATAATATTGATAATGATGATGATGAAGAGAATGACAATAACAATAATGATAATAATAATAATAACAGCAATAGTAGTAGTAGTAGTGGTAATAACAATGATAGTGCTATTAGTAGTAGTGGCAACGGAATGATGATAATAATAATACAAACAAGGGCAGCAACAAAATAGTTATACGATAATAATGATATAATTTAATCCTACATGTGCCACTCTATCTCCTCCTTAAACTCCCCACCTCCTTCACTTCCTTATTCCTTTCCCTCCATCTCCCCTCCTCCTTTTTCTCTCTAAGCCCCTCTTCCTTCCTCCTCTCCTCTTCTTCCCCTTACCTATCTACTCTTCCTCTTTAAGCCCCCTCCATTTCCCCTGTCCCATCTTCTTTGTCTTTTTAAGCCCCCATTCTCTATTTCTCTCTCTCCCCCCTTTCTTCTGTCATTTCTTTCCCCTTCTCCTGCTCCTTCCTTCTTATCCCCCAACATGGATAGTCGTGTAAATAATAATTATGTATAAATTGAAGATTTAACTTCTTCAGTTTTCTTCTCGAAGAAGAATGATGATAAAAGTAATGATGATAATGATGATAATGATAATAATAACAACATTAATCATAATATATAAGAATGATGATAACAATAATGAATGATAATAATAATAATAATAATAATAATAATAATAATAAATAATAATAATAATAATAATAATAATAATAATAATAATGATAATAATAATAATGATAATAATAATAATAATATAATAATGATAATGATAATGATAATAATAATAATAATAAGAAGAATAAGAAGAATAAGAACAACTACAAAAAGGAGGTTAGTAACAATAACAACACTAATGGTAATACTAATGTATGTGCGGTTCTTTGATATCAATTTTATCGCCCCAATTTATACCAAAATGCAATGACTTCAATTCCGTAGTTACAGAGAATATATTCTCAGGCTTCATACATTTATGATACAGTAAGATGAAGAGACCAAAAATTCGCAATCAAATGAAATATAGATTTATATATTAATACATGTCGCGTGAACTGCCGGATTAACAAAACTCAAGTTATAGGTAAAAGAGGGTAAAACGGAATGAATAATGATAGATAATAAGAATGCGAATGATGATGATAAAGATAATGCGGGTAAAGATTACTTTATAATCAATTGCATTGTGATAGTAATAATGATAACAATAGCAATATTAATAGTAGAATAAAAGTAATTAAAGATAATAATGATAATGGTAATGATGATAACTATGGTAATGATAATAGTTATTATCATCATAACTACTATTATCACCATGATGATGATAATGAAGATAACATCAATAATAAGAATAATGATAGTAATAATAATGATAATATTAATAATAACAATACTAATAAGAACTAATGATAACAGTGATGATAATGATAGTAATACCAACAATAATGAAAATGATAAGAATAAACGAAATAATGACGATGACAGTGATAACAGTAAGATCATGGAAGTAGTAATGAAAATGACAATAAGAACAGTAGACTAATTATAATAACGCAATAGATCTCAAAGCATATGATTTTATATCGTAGCATAATATCTCGGTACTGACAGCATGCCTCTTGGCTTATCAAAAAGGTTATTAAGCCAAGACTGTCACAAGAAATTGTCTTTCACCTGTTTACGTCTGTCAGAACCTGTCACAGCCAAGGTAAGTGAAAGTAAACAAAGTACTCCTTGATCTATAAATACGAGGTTGTGGACAGATGGCCACTTGGAAAACCTATTTTGAAAAAGAAAGGGAAAGAAATAAGAGGGGGGAAAAAAATGTTCAACAACATGTGTGAGACGTGTTTTTTTTTTCCTCCTCCCCCCCTCCCTCCTCCCTCCCCACCCTCCTCCCTCCCTCCCCACCCCCTCCCTCCCTCCTCCCTCTGCTGCGTCCCTGGCGAGGATAATTGCAAGTTGCTTCAAACGGACGGAAGGGAGCGCTGTGCAAGACGCTTCGAGAGTCACGGAGGCGCTTCCGTTGCAGTGCAAACTGAGTAATCATTGAGTCATGTTTAGTCCTTTCAGCTTCGTTCCTGTATAATTTTTGACCAAAAAAAAGTTTTTTGTTGCAGTATGTAAAGTTTTCATGATGTATTTCCTTATAAATAGAATATGTTTCTTCTGTTTACAATAGGAAAGGAATTCATTTGGTGTTATCCCATTGCTTTAATCAAAGACATCATACAGATGATAACTTCTCGATTCACGTGCTTCCTTCATCAGATATAAGTGAATAACAAGAATCACAGAAATACAACATCAAGATACTTTTCATTTTATGTGTATTGCAACTCCTAAAAGAATACTTCCAGTTTGTCGTTTGTATGATATTCGTATATTTCCGTCACGCAACGAGGTTTTACTGCCTCACAGTGATAAGGCTTTTTGGGGGAAGACAAACATTCCATGATCACTGTGGCAATTATCCCGAGATGTTCGCAAAGTGTTCGACATGCCCGACCCGTGTCATTTTCCCGTCATTTCTCGAAGTCACCCCTGAAAATTTTATCGCATTGGCCGAATAGAAAACGAGGTCTACTACTTACTGGTAGTTGAAGATAATAATAACGACAGTAGATAAAATAATTCCAAACCGTAAGGTTGAAGAGTAATAGTAAAAAACACACATGTATTACGATGAGTGATGTTGATGATAATGGTAATAATGGTGATAATGATAATGATGGCAATAGCAGCAAGACAGAATGGACGAAAAAAAAAAGAAAAGAAAATTCGCGCAGACATCCCTTAAACTTTTACAAATTCTCAAATTCCAGAGGAGTGAACCCTTGCCCCCCCTCCCCCCCCCCCGGAAGAAAAAGTAGCGGTCATCACAACAATTCGCTTCATGTTTTCCCGCTTTCCTCTCTTCCCTCTTTCTACTCTTCTCTCTCTTTCTCTTCCTTTCTTCCTCTCTCTCTCTTTCTCTGTCTCTTCATCTCTCTCTCTCCTCCCCTCCTTTTCCCTCTGCCTTCCCTCTATCTCCCCCTCCATTGCCTCCTTGCCATCCCTCTCCTTATCTTTCCCTCCTTCCTTCCCTCTCCCTATCTCTCCCTCCATCCCTCCCTCTCCCTCCATCCTTCCTCCCTCTCCCTATCTCTCCCTTCCCCTCCCTCTCCCTCCCTCTCTCTCCTCCGCTATCTCCCTCCTTCCTTCCCTCTTCCCCTCCCTCTCCCTCCCTATCCCTCCTCCGCTATCTCCCTCCTTCCTTCCCTCTCTCATTCTCCCTCCCTCTCCCTCCTTCCCATCCCTCCCTCTGTCTCCTCCTTCTCTCTCCCTATTCTTATCTCCCCCATCCTCTCCCCCTTCCTTCCTCCCTCTCTCTCCCTATCTCTCCCTCTCCTTATCTCTCCCTCTTCCTTCCCTCCCTCCTTCCATCCCTCTCCCTCCTCCTTTCTCTCTACATATATCTCCCTCTTCTTACTCTCCCTCCCTCTCTCTCCTTCCTTCCCTCCCTCCTTCCCATCCCTATCCCTCCCTCTCCCTCCTTCCATCCCTCTCCCTCCTTCCCTCCCTCTCCCTCCTTCCTCCCTCTTCCTCTCCTTCCCTCCCTCTCCCTCCTTCCTTCCCTCTCCATTTCTCCATCCCTCTCCCACCTTCCCATCCCTTCTTCTCTCTCCTCCTTTCTCTCTCTCCTCCTTTCTCTCCCTCCCTCTCCCTCCTTCCCATCCCTCTCCCCTCCTTCCCTCCCTCTCCTCCTCTTTCTCTCTCCCTCTCCTCCTTCTTCCCTCCTCCCTCCTTCCCACCCCTCTCCCTCTTCCTTCCTCTTTCTCTCTCTGGCCAACACTTCCCACGGTCCTGTGAAGCCCCCACTCCTTCCATCCCTCCCTCTCTCTCCTCCTTATCTCTCCCTCTCTTATATCCTCTCCTTTCTCTCCCTCTCCTATCTCCTCCTTCCCATCCCTCTCCCTCCTTCCCTCCCTC
>NW_020870862.1:141447-158248 GCF_003789085.1 Penaeus vannamei | reverse complement strand
CTGCCCCCCCCCCCTCTCTCTCTCTCTCTCTCTCTCTCTCTCTCTCTCTCTCTCTCTCTCTCTCTCTCTCTCTCTCTCTCTCTCTTCTCTCTCTCTCTCACACACACACACACACACACACACACAATGCGTTTGTATGCGTGTGATGAGTCTACTGTTTGTTTGTTGATCTCCCCCCCCCCCTCTCTCTCTCTCTCTCTTCTCTCTCTCTCTCTCTCTCTCTCTCTCTCTCTCTCTTCTCTCTCTCTCTCTCTCTCTCTCTCATTCCTATTGTATCTCAATACCCAGCTAATCATGTAGGATCCATGAGATTTGTGCTTAACTGATTATACATATGAGTTGGAGCCTCTTCTGACTGAGGTCATTGTAGCCATGGCACAGCCGAGGATTGTTTTGTCAATTATATTGCATGTTCACTCTTAAGCCTATTCACTGGTCTTTAGAACTTTTGGTGTCTTTGCGAAACGCCTTGGAAAAAATGTTATCACTTTGTTTTCCTCATCTTACATTTACAAGTTTCTAGCTGATGACTTGTGTGTATACGTTTTATATGTAACTGTATGTACTTGTATGTGTATGTGTATGTGTATTCATATATGAATGTTTATGTAAATGTATATATATGCATGGGCATATATGTATGTGTATAATATAATTAACCTATGACCCCCTCCTCTTTTCAACTTTTATTGGACTGAAAACTATGATATTCGGATACGAGTACATGCTGACGACGATGCAAGTGTGTATGTACATGTACGTTTACTTCATGCCGACCCTGCTGAAGCTAGTGTCGCTCCATTCCTCACCTACACAATTTGAAATGTTGGAATCTGTTTATATTGTTTCTCCCTCTCTCCATTGCCAAATAATGTGGAGCTTGAATAAAGACTGAAGTGGGAGAGAAGTTGCAAGGCTGTATTTGTTGTAACTCTTTACTTCATCCCAAGGACCTCCCATATTTCAATTTCTTTTTAGAATTTGAGAAAATTTCATTACATGTTTATTAACATTTTTTATTGAAGTTTTACTGATATATTTGAAAGGACTGTGTACTAGCTGAATGCACAGGGTTCACTAGAGTGATTTCCAAAACTTCTCTCAGTTCTTTAAACTAGATTTTAATTATATTTAGAGTAAATAAAGAGAAAAGTATTGAAGTATAATTTTAACATACAGAAAAATTATTATAACATTAGTAATGAAGATAAAGAAAATGCTGGAGTAAAACACAAAAACATATATGATTATAAGAAATTTATTTTGTATAGCTATGTAATACATGCTGTTTATTTATCCTTTCAGTATGCTTGTAAAGAAAGCATTGGAATTTAAGGCCTCAGGCGGCTTTGATCGACAGTACACAAATAATAACTTGTATAATGTTTAAGAACACTGGACACACTTAGTGGCATCCTACATACAGATCTGCAATGCAAAGACCATGCTTTATCATAGAAGGTAGAACAGGAGGAGTATGAAGTTTGTACAGATTTATTTGTCACTTTAGATGTAACTACCAAAATCAGACTATCTTGCAGTTCTTTAAAATTTGATTAGTTTAAAGACGTTTCAACAAACTTAACAAACACAAACGGAGGAGAGATCATATACAGTGAAGGTGCAGTGCTGTTACTCATCATCTATGCCTATGAAGACATTTTTTTTCTTCAAGTATAGTTTAATGACTGAAGTACACATTACAATGGCTTCTTCTATTCTAAAATGTCAGTAAAGGTTCCATTCTTATGTTATTGATGAATTATGCCTCAAACCTAAAGCATACTGTAATACACTAAATGGGATAATATGAAGTCAATTCATTGAATCCTATGTTCTCCACAAAAATATTTTCTTCATGACACTACTATAGCCAAATAACGGCAAAAAAAATGTTTCTTTCAGTTTTTTATAGCTCTATTTGCATTTGATCTCCCACCTAGAACACCAGAAACAGAGCAAATAACTAAGGTCCTGTATTGCTGAAGTATCAGGTAAAAAACATCCAACAATACATCACATGTTTGATAAATTTCAGCTTACAAGCAAGCCTAGTCCACATTGCTTGTTACAGTATAAACATTGAGACATGTTTAGTGGTAGAGGATTGCCATTCTAACAAGGCCTCTTTTCTTTAGAATTGTGCTACATGTAAGATACACTAAAAGATATTTTCACTAAAAGTTATTTTAAGTTAAATAATTCCTCTGTGTAACTATTAACTCTCTGGATATATCTTTTCTTCATTTTATCAATGGAAAGAACAACAACAGGATTTTCCTTAATTGATCCTACATTCATTTAACACTAATCATTCAAGTATGGAATAAAGGTAGTAAATACAATTAGTGTAATACAAATAAAATATATCTTAGGTAAAGCAAGTATTTACCTTACAGTTGAATTTTGCTATTATTTTTTTTACTACATTTTCCCATAGAGAAAATTATTTACATTTTCAAAATTCAGCAATACTGGCTTAATGTTCCCCCTCCCCTCCAAAAAAAAATTATCCAAACAACCTTTACTTACTAATCTAGCATAACACGGTGACAAAATAACATTTATATTTTTCATGAGAATCACTTATAGCACCAGATAAGATTATATCATGATAATGTAAATAATCAAGATGTTGCACATTAATATGTTTACAGCCAACTATAGATTTAAATATTGAAGATGTTAGAACTGTGTAAGGCTCAACACAAATAAATATACACAAGCATAAGCACAAAAATAAATACAAATCTATCTATCTGATAGATATATATTTATCTATCTGTCTGTCCAGTAGATATGCATGTCTAGACATTTATTTTTGAGCATATGCATAACCATATAATAAATATTTATTGGATCGAGCCTCGTGCAGTTTAAGCAAACCAGCTGTTTGCCTGGAGAAAAACAAGGTTCATTTTATACAAATGTGGCAAACTTTTTATATTCTGTATAAATTAATTGTTCTTCTACAGACATTCAGTTCTCGCCTTCATTTAATTTTCATAATAAGTGAACAGACATCCAAATGTTCTATTTCTTCTCATGCTATCCAAATATTTGATGTTATATAAAAGCTACTGAATAGTGCCTTTGAGCAAGACTTTTCAAAGCCATTGTTAGAAGCAAGGCACAAAAATGGAGTGGCTTTCCAAAGAGTAAATGCTAGATGAGCAACTTGAATGATATCATGAACACTTTACACACAACAGGTTATGTAACTTTACATAAATCCTACTGGTAGACACAGGAATTGTGACTTAGTGAAGTGAGTTCATTTCACTTCAGAATGACACTGAATAGAAGAGAACTAGAGAAAGAATGCTTTTTTACATGACAGGATGATGAAGGCTACATTGCAACTCTCTTCTCCTATCCAAGGTTACAGGCAAAAATGGTATTATACAGCCATGTTTGAATAATGCTTAGCTAAGAGTATCATCTTCAGACAAGTACACTACAGATGGTTACACAAAGGATATCTAAAATGACGTTATTTGCAGTATAAATCTTTGTAGGGCATATAAAGATGTAAAAACTAAAGGAAAAAAAGTAAAATTTGTAAGTGCAATGACATACAATATGGAAAGTAAAAAAAAAATTAAAACACATAGTAAAACATAACATAAAGCATTGTACATATGAAATAAAGGTAATTTGTGAACTCGTGTAGAAAACGTTACATTTGGGATTTGCAAAATTAGTACTGGGGATATATGAGCTAAGTTGAAGCTTGCAAGAGGCCAAAGCATAAAATGTAAAATCACTCATAATAAGAGTGCTAAAGATTAGCCAAAATTTTCTCTTTTCTAATACTACCATTTATTCACTTTGCATAAACCTCTCATCTGAGAGACATAACAAGAAAATGAGTGGAAATAGCTTGGCTTAATGATTTATGGCAAAATTACTGATTTCAAATGTTCTCCAAAATTGGCTTAAATGTCCCATTGCAGAACTGTGGAAAACTTAAACTGATGAATATCCCATGATGCTGGACTCTCCTCTCCAAGACCCACTGGGATGTAGAGTTTTCATACACTCCCAGGTAAGAGCCTGGGATTTAAAGAAAAAGAAAAAACTTTCATGGCAGGCAGATCAACACTGAGTTTGGTATTGCAAGCCCTTGAATTTAGTCCTTTCCTTTCTTTTGTCCTTTCCACTGGAATCCCCACCCCATCTCTATCAATTAATCCAGGAATGTAAAATTCCAATATACCCCTTGATGAAAAGGGATGAAAGAAAATTGTGCATTAAATAATCTGAGGTGGGATGTTAAAAAATGCACAGGGTTATTCAAGTGAGAGGCATGTGCATCTATTACAGAGATGCTTTACCCAGTTGATACACTACGTCTGGCTGGGAACTTGGACACAAGTTAGGTCCTACATGTACACAAGACCAATTGAATTGTACCTTTACTAAATTTGAATCAAATTGTCCTTTAGGGGTTAATAAAATTGGCTTGCTGAGTAGACATGCTTTTTAAAAGTTGGGATGTGGGAATATCAATTCAAATACTGGTGTTGATGAAGTTGGCAACCATTACTTTGGGTTTATACTCATTCATTTTTACTGTTATATAACCTCATAGGATATATCTATTTATTTAGTGAAGGGAAATTGTAACTTATTTGCATTATAGTAGATATGTATATGTAATTATTGGTACATAGAGAAATATTAAATTGTAAAAAGGAACATTTTACATGTAAATATCACATGCTTAGATATTTCAAGTCTTAAAAAAAGTCATTACCAACACAGAAAACAACAATAACTTGTACTGGTTATCAAAACATAGTCACACACACTGTTGACCATATTAGTTTAAAAATTACATTACAAAAAATTAAACCAAAAAATGTACTTACTTTTCCCAGACTCTTCCTACATTATGAGAAAATGTATCTTGTAAATTAGAGAAAAAAAAGATATTTGGTCTTAACACCATTTGGTAACTTTGAAAAAAAGTAAACTAAGACTGACACATATCAAGTTATAATAATCTTAAAAGTAAATATTTTTTCTTTTCCTATTGATATAAAAGCAGTATCTAAAATAATAGTTGATTTCACCCATAGTGAAGCAACTGCCAGTTTCAATTACTAAAATTATGAAGCGGCTTATCGACTAAAGATTTTTTTACCTATGAAGGTTTCACTCCCTTTTTGGTCATACCAAAAGAGGGGGCACAACCACAAATGCAACCTATGTACTGTTTGGAAAAATACAAAAATGGTTCTCAGAAAAAAATCTGACTATAAAAAGTACTTGAGTATTAGTATCAATTATACTAATGATCTACAAAAAAGTAATTTAATATAAAAGTATTACAGTGTATGGACAACTCACTGGAAGAAATATTCAGTTTCATGAATATCTAAGCTTCTTTCCCATCAATTAGCAACGAAATACAGTTGTCAGATCATCAAAACTGCAAGCCAGATCAACAAATACAAATACTTTATTCTACAGGTAATCCTTCCAGCCTAAGACAAAATTTTAGGTCTGGACACATGCTATTTAGTTAAAATATAGCATTTAGTTGTGACATTTATTTCATTTGGTAAGTTTTCTAGATAGTTTGAAAGCATATAATTTATCCTTGGCTTATAGAAATCTATTAATTCATATTGAGTGGTGGGGTAATAGAGCTTTTACATAATTATCTTAACCCATAGCCACTGGGAACATGTTATGTTCACCATAGTTTTGTTTTGAGAAATATCTTTATACATAGCTGGCTCCACAATTGCTCAACCACCAAGGAATCAATCAGAAAGCTAATTAACAGCACTAATGGCAATTTGAAATAAAAAAGAATATTTCCAAAAATCATGGAAAATGCTAAGCAAGTGAGAGTGCTAGGGTTATCTAAGCTAGCTATGGACTCCTTGGTGACAAAGCACTTGTGGGTCATCTGCCTGTATAAACAATTAACAAACTAAACTCACAGTGGGCATGGCATATATGTGCATACCATCCCTGTTGACAGCGGGTTAATATTATATATGGCACTAATTTTTTCTTCTTCAAAAATTCATTACAGAACTGTGGCACTCATGGCTAAACATGCACGAGGAACTGGGAAAACAACTGAATTTGAGCGATCACTGCTTTTAAAATAACTTGAATGGAAGGGAGACAAATGATGGTAAATCTACATAAAAATGCTGAAACTATAATTGGAGTTCAATGATTATTGTTGTTTCATGGATATCTTAGCTTTGAATCAACACCAGAGGTGAAGGAAAGCACAGAAACATCATGAGATTACAAAACAAATACATTTAAAAGGAACAGAAAGTATTCTTGAAATACTCTATAAGTTCAGCAATCAAATTATCTAAACTTGATTTGGAGTGAACAATACTGTTCATAGGGAGAATTGGCTAGTGGAGATAGTGATGAGAGAATGAGGTCCATTCTGCCCACTAACTGGTTGGAAGAATCACATAGCTGAACTGAATCATTTGTCACCCCATTTCTCACAACAGCCTGGAGTCCAGAACTGCTTCTGTTTTTGCCACTTTTCCTGTTTGAAAATGCCTACAGGAAATCATAATGGCACCATATCTTCTGATTTTACTCTGAAGGCATGCCTCACACACCTGAATACTTAAACCTGTGGAATTGGTTGCTTCATAGCAATCATATGGCCTAAAATATGGGCACTGGGCAGCAGCTGCTCTGCCAGGTGTGTGGCTTGTAGGCTGGCTACACTTGTGTGTGGTGACAAGAATATGCCTCCCCTTTGCAATGTAGTTTTTTCTTTTTATGCCTAGGCATTTTTAGTTCTCTTTGCCATTTTCCAATGTCCATAGTCATTTGATTTGCTTTATCCAGATGGTAAAAGACTGTTATCCTTGCACAAACTCCATATCATCTCTCTAGGTAGTCCATCACTCAGTGCATGAACAATAACAATAAGTAACATTTTGTTATTAGTCTTTTTTTTTGTAATATTATATCTTCTGCAATACAACCTGCAGCGCCCATCACAGTATCCAGGAATAGGATATTGAGCATGAAAATGGCATCCTTACTGGAGCTGGTGCTCTTCCAGTCATGGCTCATGCACAGTAAGTTCACACTCGTTTATTGATGGAAATAATGCAAAAGCCACTCGAGTCTAAAAAGCCAAAGAGTCTAATCACCCTCCAAGAAGTTTGTACACCCAGCCTTCAGCCAAAATGCTCATGATGGCAAGTTTGTGTCATCTCGGCCCTCAGCCAGATTTTCCCATGACGGGATGTTCACGTCACCTAGTCCTCAAGCCAATTTATTTTCATTATGTGATGGTCATGTTACACAGTAATAGGGTTAACCAAGATGAAGCCAGTGATCTCTCATTTCAGTGCCACAATCAAGCTATCTAAATGGCATTCCATTGATTCTGAATAGAAAAAAAAATGAAAATATAGGTTTATATCTTCATATCATGTCACTCAATTGTAATGTAATACTTCATTCTTAGCAAATTTAATTCCATTTAGAATATTCTTCACTCCATGGTATTAAGAATTCACTTTTGTAAAGTTAAATAATTATATATACATATATATATTCTTTTGTTTTGAATGCGAGTATTCTTTATCACCTCTAATTGTATAAATTACAAATTCAGATATTGCTTATTTATAATTTTGTCATGATAATTCTCACACTGATATAAATAAATTTTTCTTATAATATTTAAAAAAATAAACACTACTTATCAATATCAGTACATATATTTTATATACATAAATATGGCTAATAAACTAAGGTAAATATAAACCCTAACATTGTGAACATGAGTTGTATCTTTTCTTGAAGAAAATAGTATGCATAAACTGACAAAAACACACAGACAGGCATCTGCAGACACACTTCCTTCATATATATCAACAATTGAACACATCCATGCACGAAAAATACAATCTTTAACCCATATATATCTAGAGTATATCAACAAGGTCCCAAGTGGCAAGATTTGGAGTGGAACACATTGCCATCAACACAGGTGCTCCTAAGCGACTGTCCTGTGCGGCTACACACAGGCCAAGAGCCATGTTATACAGAGCAACACCCATCTGAAAGGATAAGCAACACAGCACATTTAATACCTCTTTCTTTATGTGTCCATGTATAAACATAAAATATATGTGATCTCACAGAAAATGCATCCAAAAGCATTAAAAGAGGAGGAAGGAAGATGAAGAGGCATAGGAGGTAGAAGATACAGAGGAGGAGGAGGACAACAACAACAATGAGGAAGGGGAAAATGGAGGAGAAGAAAGAGGAATAAGAAGTACAAGAACATGTAGGATAAAAAGAATGGATAAATAAATAAATAAATATATCTATAAATATATACAAAAAGTCTGACACACCTGAAACAGTAATGAAATAAAGAAAAATACAAATATCAAAATAGTGTTCTGCAAAAATTTCTGATGCACATCAACATTTCATTAATCAGGACTACTTAAAATAGGTGGGAATGATGCCTCACCCTGCTTTTCTACACACCTGGTTGGATATTTTCCACTCCTGGGCTCCTCCCATTTCGTGGCACTTGGCAATTTTAGGCCTATTATCAGAGGCCTCGAGGCACAGCAGCTGTGCAAGAACAAGCTCATTCCGGTCTGTCTGGTGAAACACCTGACGATTCCAATCTGAACACTTGGACAGTACTAACATTGAACCCTTCCGTGAAACATCTTCCTCAGACTCTATGCACAGGTTTGTTCCTGTTAAACGGATCTATGAGGGAAAGTAAAGGAGATGCTTTTATTTCATATTTGCTTTATCCTGTACACTCCAAGATGCAAACTCATGTAGTCACAGACACAAAGGTGAAATATATATGTTACAATAAACGAACTAATATATATACACTATCTGGAAGTTCAATACACTATCTTATATATAACTCATCATCATTTGGCTCACCTGCCACTTGTGTGTATAATTCCTCACTCGTTTATTCCATGGCTGGTATGGGCGTACACCTGCTTTGTCCATTTTCGCATTCTTGTTCTCCTCACCTGGAGGCCCAAGTTCTGGGTACACATTCTTCAGGTACCATGAAAAAGATTTACACTGAAGGTCTTCTCTCAGCTTCTTTCTGCTTGAAACATCTCCATATTCCATTTTCTCTGCTCCAGGACGAACTTTGAAAAAGTTCTCCTAAACAACAAACAATAATTATGGTTAAAAAAAGGAGAGGAAGCATAAAAGTAATCTCAGAGTGTATATATATATATATATTATATATATATATATATATATAATATATATATATATTTATATATATATATGTATATATAATATATATATATATATATATATATATATATATATATATATATATATATATATATATATATATATATATATATATAAATATGGTGTATCACAACAAATAATAAAATATGGATATTACAACAATCATTGAACCTCTGAGTAACTTAACAAAACTGAGAACTCAAGAAGGACATCTTCAACAATCAATATTCATTAGTCTTCACACCATTCCTTACATTTTCATTACAGTAAATCAATTCCAAATTCAAAAACTTCTTATAAGATTCTATAATGTATGCATGAAAACAGGTCCTACTTCAATGACTATAAAATTGCATGACACACTTCCAACAATCAGGCAGTATCTCCCTCACCTTGTAGTCATCTAGCCATACATGGGCAACCCTCAGTGAGTTGCGCATCAAGGAATCTTGGCCACCTGGGCCTCCATATGGGCGTCGCCGACGGAAAATGTGACCAACACGAGAGCAAGGCATGATCTCTAGCTCTCCTCCACACATCCAAACCTTCAAAGGAAGGAGTGTTAATGATCTGGTTTGTATATACAGATATGAAAAAAAAGAAAAAAAGAAAAAAAAAAAAAAAAAAAAAAAAAAAAGACAAATATGTATATATAAAAAATCAATAAAATCTACATTACTTCTTCAATACTGGATGCTGTATTTCTAAATACAACTGGATATAGTAACTGGACTTAATGCGGTGTTTGGAACTTCTTGTCTTGCTCGTCCAGACAAGTTGGACAAGATGTTTTGAATGTTCAGAACCTCTACGTTCTTGTCCTGGACAAGTTGTCTATCTCGTCCATTTCACCCTCCTGCGAAGCTGGCTAGCAGGATGAGATGATATCACAATGGTATTTGTATGAAAACACTGACAGTTGCAGGCAACCACAAGCTATTGATGGGTAATTTTATGGTCCTTTATTAATGTTATCAAAGGATCTTTTTGTGTTTATTCTTTTTGCGTTTGCAGTTGCTGGTAAGATAAATATGCATCAAAACCTCTGCAGCATGCAAAATAAAGACAACAGTATGATAAAAGTGTGAATGTATACTTTCGAGCTGGTTGCCTGGACAAGCAAGACGAGAAGGTCTGAACGCAGCGTTACCTATTGGCAACTGGTACATGCACTGTCCATTGAAATAAAGCTCTTGCTGTCAGTTGGCATGTATGTACATGCCATGGCTGTTATGGACAGAATAGCCGGTGACATCGTATCACTACCTTTCCCATGTCGTTGGCTCATCGGGCAGAGTTTGTTTTTCTCCAATATTAGTGGCTTCATTTCTATGTAGAGCTTTTAGGCAATAGCACCTATTGTGAAGGTAAACCTTCAAATCTTTATATATTAAAAAAATTATAGCAAAATAAAAGCTTTTTAGGAGCTGAATGTCGCTTGCAAACTACCGAATGTGCTGGGTGCAAACAGGGAAACTGTTGATAAATGCCAACAACCCTGCATCCATGTCCACTTGGCAAACTTTTTAACCTGGGGTCACTGGGTTAACCTACTAACGCCGGTATATTTTGAAGCAGAAAATAATATTTTATGGGCAGCTACAAAATCGTCGCGTGGGGCCATGTATAGGTACATGGATGAGGAAACTACCAAACGAGTAATAAAGGCCAGCTGTGGCTAGTTCCCTGACAGCAAACGCGAGACCCACTAAACACCTGGGGAGGTACGTCGCTAATAAGCGCTCACGTACACCTATGTGGACTTTTGTTTGTTGCAATTGTGCATACTGCATTTGATTATGATATTATGCATAGATATGAGTTTGTGAATGTTCATGGAACACTTTTATACCAATATCAGAAAAAGATTATATCACTGTGATTTATGACAAAATAGGATTGAAATATTTCTGTTAGACTTGATTCAAAGGTCAGTATATCATAGCAATAGTAAATTTGATTTGATTTGAAATTGATTGTTACCACTGTAAAGGGCAATTCAATACGGAGGGTACCTAAAAGTTGGATTTTTGAATTTCAGATGTATAAGTGACATACTGATTATTTCATATTAAAGATGATAGTACTCAATAATACCAGATCTCAAATAAAAACTATGGAAATTATAACTCGTTTGTGTGTGCAATCTTCATCTAGAATTGAAAAAGCTATTACATCTGTTTTGTGCATTCATGATAAAAAATATTATATTTAGATGTTACCATAGGTCTTAAGAACCATAAATTCGCAAATATTCAACCACACTTAGGTGTCTGCATGATCTTATGCACTTCTTAGTAAAGATAATGGGTGCAAATGACTAATCAATAACTCTACACATGTTTCCCGTTGCAATCTGTTATTATTGACAATTATAGAAGAAAATGGTTTGAGAGGGATAACTAATTTATTTTATTCCTTCAGATATAACAGTCAATGTTGGCATACTAAATGAGGATGATATATTTTTTTTAACTTTATGTGTGTGTGTTTATGTACATATGATCCTCATCGAAAATTATAAAGACCCAGTGACCATCTTTCCCTCCCCCCTGTGTGGAGCATGGGAAAAATTCAATGACTTCGGTAAGTTCTTGAATTCCATGTACTAAATTCATATGCTTTTAAAATTCTCAAAATTGAACTGCTATGTTGTATTCATGCTAGGACTTTATAACTAGGATGTTTGGTACTGATATTGCCATCCACAGTTCTCCATTTCTTCAAAATCGAAGTAAAAAAATCTGGTTTAGATGAACTGTCTCTATGGTTCAATGCATTTATTAAACTTTTCAGACAAAAATATCTACTTTTATATCCAACTAACAAATAAAGAAACAAAAATATTATATACCTTTACAAGAAAGTGTCCCTATTGAAAATGAGAATTCTGATTGACTTGTTACTCATTGCATCGCAAAGTAAACTAAATGACCTTTTTCTTATATATAACATCATTAAATTTAGAGAAAAATAACAGAGATAACGAACTTTGGCAAGCTGCCAAAATATAAATTGCCGTAACTCCATTCTTTGCTTACACGACCTTTGGTACATTATGAGGCTTGTAATTTTCATGCGATTCAAATGCAGTTTGTTGCTTTCGCTACAGACTCAGAGCCCTAAGGTCTTGTAATAGCCAAATTTTAAAATTTTGACCTTAATAAAAAAATATATACATTTTTTAATGCTGAAAAAAAGGGACCAAAAATAGTATTCTATGTCAACCAGTCACCCCCCCCCCAAAAAAAAAGGCTATTACACAGCCTTCGGCTAGAATAGATCTAACACATAAATTTTGGGGGGATTGTTCATGAAAAAACTGTGGGAGTCATAATGTACCGAAGAAGTAGAAGAAGAAGAAGAAGAAGAAAGGGGATTTTTTTCGACTTTTTAAAAAAATTATCATTACTTAGCCACCAATGAGCCAATTACTAGTACTACCTATCTTACCAGTTTACTGTTTTCCTTGATATATGGAAATATCTTTTTTAATTCTTTACCAGTTTACCGTTTTCCTTGATATATGGAAATATCTTTTTTAATTCTATGTTACAACTGATACAGTCAATAATATCAAAACAATTATAATGCCTATAATAATAATAATGAAAGCATCACTATTGATAGCATTAGTAAAACAAATATTTTTTCTCAATAACTCATTTGAAAGGTGAAATCAGGTGAGGCTATGATGTCTACTGATCGACTCCTTGGTAAATAAGCCCTTGCATTCTAAGTCTTATGGCTTATATCTCAACAGTTTTTCCCTCTGGTGTTTCATATTAAAGAGGGGAAAACAGTTGAATGGCAATACCAACATTGTTAACATTCTGCATCAGATGCCATATTATCTGTTTAACAACACTATACTGTTATTTCTTTATAAGTGATGTTAATAGTTTCAATGTGAGATTAGCTGCTTACAAAATTAATACATAATTGCAATGTTAAAATCTAGAGTCTTAGCCAATCACTGGCTTTACTTGGCTGACACGCAATATTAAAAGATAAAATTTGGTGAAGAGCATTGGTCATTTATGGTCAGAAGCACCTTTGGCTGCACATAACTTCTTGGCATCACTGGGCATCAAATGTGATTCTCTAAAAGGAAGATGCCTGAAATGCACTTCAAGAGGAGACAGGAGTGTGAAACTGCTATACTTACCCTAAAAGACATTTCTAAATTCTCTCCACCCCAGACATCCATCCCCATGTCATATTCACCAATCTCCTTAAAGTAGTTACGATCTATGGCAAAGAGCCCACCAGCCATGGTTGGGGACCTGGAGATGGAGAGAAGAATATGATACTGCAGTAGGTCCTATTCTACTGAGAATTGTGCCTAGTACTAAAAGTGCATTATAAGCTTTCCTTTACTACTGAATATCAATGTCAAATAATTCTGCAGCTCAACAATAATTACTTCCTTAAAAAGCAATACAATAAGTTTAATTTTTACTTTAATTTTACTCTAATCCTCAAGACAAGTGCCATAAAACATACTCTTATCAAGTGAAGGACATCAATCTACACAACTTAATGGGCTTTATGAAATTTATCTTGTCCATGAAGTAGTTTGAAGGAATTGTGTCCCACTTGAAGTGAAGGCCCCAGTTGAAGCCTCCACGCACAAGAGGTGAGGCTGTGTACTGGAACAAAAAGAAAGCAAGTCAGTTAATAGAGTCTTCCTCCTTCCAGTCTAATACTCATTTATGTATTCAAAAGGGGAGGCTAATACTTATTTACAGCTCTTTGGTTTAATGAGTAACCTATTTTAACTGAAGACTTATGTTTTATGATTATAAAAAAAATATTTACAATGCAAATAATATTTCACTAGTTGTAGAAACAAATGAATACATTTTATTCTGCATCCAGCATGCAATTCCTATAATTTGCACATTTGATGTACTGAATGCCTAATCTTCACATCAAAGTTCACATCTCTGTATTGCACTTTATGTGCCTACAAATCATAAGTCAGGCTCTCCTCAGCACCAATACATATGGTATGTGAGCAAGTGGCTTTCACTGCTGTAAAAGCCACTTACCAATGTTTTACATTAGGCATAATTCATAAAAATCTACAAAGTAGTAATCAAGTGAGTTGGAATTCCACAGTAATTACTTCATAATAGTATTTTCCCAGTAGATAAATTTTCACAAAGCTCATTAAATTTTCTTAGTCTGGACTTTATTAGGTTACCATGAAACAAAAAACACCAAAAAAATTATAGATAAAAAAAACAGGAACTACCCCCTCTTTAGAGTATGTAAAAGACACCAAGTTCAATGAGAAATAGGAAAGATATCTTAAAAAGAATTAAATTAATTTTTGTTTAAATGTTTTTTTCCTGCATTCTCTGAAAATAATAACTTATGTAACACTATCAATTAGGCAAGGGTGGATTGTGGGGGGATAACAGGACTCCCAAATTATCAGTAATGGAATTTTTACAGTTGCTGGTCAATGAAGAACTGATTGTTCATTTATCTTTATCTAAATATTAACCCAATCATTCCAGAGTACACTGTATGTTGATGAATGTGTAATTGTGACAGATATCATATGATGTAATGCTTGGTTTGAACTGGATATGCTACTTATAGCTCCTAATACAGTGTTTGGCATCACATTCTAAGCTACTCTGACCTAAAAGCAGTCACTATCACAGGGGAGTAATAAAACCAAAAAGCAAATCTCTACCCTTCTCATGCTGTAACATTTAACATTAATTACTGGCGCAACTTCAAACTTCATTATACTACCTGTGCTGTTTAATACAAATTATGATCTCATATTTGTCTTGCTTTGCTTTCCCATGCACTCACTCAATTGATAAATGTAAGGAGGTAGGTAAGTAAGGGTAAAAAAATGTTTTGATCTTTTTCCTATTACTGTTGTGGATGGGAGAGTTGTCCTAAATGCATAATCATTGTCATTCTGAAACATCAATGCAAATTGATATAAATAAACATAGGCCATACCTGGAATGTGTCTGGAGATATAACATCAATAATTGGGGTGACAACGTGGTTGCGATACTCAGCCACTCTGGACAAAAGGGGTTCTATCCAGCCAAGGTTCACCTCCACATGACTGTCTAGGAACACCATGATCTGTAATCATAAACTGGCTATTAAATATGCTCTGAGAGAGAGAGAGAGAGAGAGAGAGAGAGAGAGAGAGAGAGAGAGAGAGAGAGAGAGAGAGAGAGAGAGAGAGAGAGAGAGAGAGAGAGAGAGAGAGAGAGTGAGAAGTGAGAGAGAGAGAGAGGAATAGATATATATAGATAGATTATATATACATATAATTAGAGATATAATATGTATATATATATAATATATATATAATTATAATATTATATATATATAATATATATATAATATATATATATGTGAAGTGAGAGAGAGAGAGAGGAAATATATATATATATATAATATAATATATATATAATATATATATATATAATACATATATATATATATAATATATATATGTTGTTATATAATAATATTATATATATATAATATATATATATATAATTAATATATATATATATATATATATATATATATATAAGAGAGAGAGAGAGAGAGAAGAGAGAGGAGAGAGAGAGAAGAGAGAGAGAGAGAGAGAGAGAGAGAGAGAGAGAGAGAGAGAGGAAAGAGAAGAGAAAGAGAAAGAGAAAGAGAGAGAGAGAGAGAAGAGAGAAAGAAAAGAAGAGAAAGAAGAGAAAGAGAAGAGAAAGAGAGGAGAGAGAGAGAGAAGAGAGAAGAGGAGAGAGGAGAGAGAGAGAGAGAGAAAGAGAGAGAGAGAGAGAGAAAGAGAGAGAGAAAGAGAGAGAGAAAAGAGAGAGAAAGAAAGAGAAAGAGAAAGAGAAAGAGAAAGAGAGAGAGAGAGAGAGAGAGAGAGAGAGAAAGAGAGAGAGAGAGCAGAGAGAAGAGAGAGAGAGAGAGAGAGAGAGAGAGAGAAGAGAGAGAGAAAGAGAGAGAGAGAAGAGAGAGAGAGAGAGAGAGAGAGAGAGAAAGAGAGAGAGAGAAGAGAGAGAAAGAGAGAGAAAGAGAGAGAAGAAAGAGAGAGAGAAAGAGAGAAAGAAAGAGAGAGAAAGAAAAGAGAGAAAGAGGAAGAGAAGAGAAAGAGAGAAAGAGGAAGAGAGAGAAAGAGGAAGAGAGAGAAAGAGAAAGAGAGAAAAGAGAAAGAGAGAGAAAGAAAAGAGAGACAGAGAGAAAGAGAGACAGAGAAAGAAAGAGAGACAGAGAAAGAAGAGAGACAGAGAGAGTGAGAGAGTGAGAGTAGAGAGAGAGAGAGAGAGAGAGAGAGAGAGAGAGAGAAGAGAGAGAGAGAGAGAGAGAGAGAGAGAGAGAGAGAAGAGAGAGGAGGAGAGAAAAGAAAGGAGAGAGAGAGAGAGAAAGAAAGAGAAGAGAGAGAGAGAAAGAAAGAAGAAGAGAGAGGAGAGAGAAGAGAGAGAGAGAGAGAAGAGAGAGAGAGAAGAGAGAGAGAGAGAGAGAGAGAGAGAGA
>NW_020870862.1:127429-141347 GCF_003789085.1 Penaeus vannamei | reverse complement strand
ACGCCCTATTGCCGCCGACACTCTGAGAGACACGCCCTACTTCGGCTTCTTCTGGAGCTCGGGCATGACGCACCAGACCGTCGAGTGGGCGTCGGGGGCGGACTTGCCTTCGCTCCAGTACCTGACGGCGCTGCAGGAGAGCGGCGTGCTGGACCACACCATCGTCTTCTTCATCAGCGACCACGGCATCAGGTTCGGGGACATACGCTCGACCTACGCAGGGTTCCTGGAGGAGAGCCTGCCCTACTTCTTCGCCTTCTTCCCCCCCTGGTTCAGGCAGAGGTTTCCCGAGGCCTGGAGGAACCTCGTCACCAACACGAACCGACTCGTGTCCAACTTCGACTTCCACGCGACGCTGCGAGACATCCTGGCGGGGGCCTTCGGGAACCTCTCCTACGGGTGGGTGGCCTGCGTCGCCTCTCTCACGCCCGGCACTCTCTTTCTCTCTCGGGTTAAGATAAGTTGAACTACCTAAGGAGAATGATGGTAATGATATAATGGCGGTGGTGATGGTGAAAATAATAATAATGATAATAAGATTAACAATAATGAATGTAAATAACCCTCATCTCTCGCAGTCTGCCCCCCCTCCGACATGGCCAGAGCTTGTTCAAAGAGATCCCGCTGAACAGAACGTGCGCAGACGCCACCATTCCTGAACATTACTGCACATGTGAACGCCAGAGTGAAGTTCCCGCTGACGACAAGACACTGCTGGACGCTGCCACTTACGCTGTGTCTCAGTTGAACAGCCAGCTCGAACAATTTAAGGAATGTGCGGAATTGTATGTTCAGAAGGTAATCCTTTCCTGCATATTTTTGTTTAGTTTTAGTCTAGGTGATATTTTGCTTATTTATATTTTCACTTTTGTTCCATTCTATTGCATTTCATTTTGTTTTGTTTGAATATTTTTTTGTTTGATTTAATTATATTCAGTTCTATAAGTTTTATTTTATTCAATTTAATTTGATTTAATTTTTCTTAATTTCTTTTGACTTATTTTCACTTTATTATATTCTATGCTCTATATTATCTTACTCTATCATATTTTTTTTGTTTGTTTGTTTCATTTGACCATTTTATTTTTGTTAAAGTGGTTAACAAGGTGATTGCAGAGGGAAGGGGAAAGGGAGATAGAGAGAAACGAGGCAAGGGGGCCAAAAATGTGGAGGGAGAAGGATGAAGAGAGGAAGACTGAAGGAGAGAAATAGAAGAAGTGTGGGGGAAGAAGAGTAGTAAAGAGAGCCAGAGAGAGAGAGAGGAGAGAGAGAGAGAGAGAGAGAGAGAGAGAGAGAGAGAGAGAGAGAGAGAGAGAGAGAGAGAGAGAGAGAGAGAGAGAGAGAGAGATATGAGAAGAGAGACGGAGAGAGAACGAGAACGGGAGAAAAAAAGACATAGAAAGGGTGAGACTATCGAGAAAAAGCGAGCATGAAAGGAAAAAAAAAAGAAACAAATGACCGTCAACTAAGTCACCCAGATCTGCAAACCCCTCACTGCTTTTGGCCCCGTAGGTCATCCGAGGCCAAGTTGGGTCACTCAGACAGGGGGCGGAGACAAAGGCCATAAAATCGTCCTCTGTCATCACGGTTGCGTTCGTGACTCTGCCAGGTGAGTCACTAATGAGTCGGTGTGAGTCAACGGGATAGGTGAGTTAATGATGAATGAGTTTGTGGTTTATGTGGGCTTTGGTGTCAGAATGGTCTTGTTGGATAGATGAGTCACTGGTGAGTCGGTGTGAGTCAGAGGGTCTAGTGATAAGAATGAGTCGGAAGAGTTTGCTGGTCAGGTGAGTCATCAATGAGTATCCGAGTCAGGTGAGTCGCTAATGCGTCAGTGGGTCGGGAGAGTCTCTGAGAAATCGGGATGAGTCGCGGGAGGGATGGAGGTGAGTCAGAGGTGAGTGTATGAGAAGTTAAATAGGCTTAAGTAAGAATGAGTTACAAGTCTAATCGGTCACTGATTGTCCAGAAAATGAGTCAGTGGTGAGTCAGAAAGGATGTGTTAGTGGATGAGTGATGAGTCAGAGCGACAGAATGATAAACAGTTGAGTCAAGAGAAGACTAGAAGACTGTGATGGTGAAAGACTTAAAACTCAGTTATAAATAAAGTAATTAACGATGATAATAATAGTGATAATTACAGTAATGATGATGATAGTAATAAGTCATATAATCAACACACTTGAAACAAAAGATCTGTAAAATAACATAGGTTGAGTAGTGACCGTAATGATAATGAAGTTTAAAAATTGCACAGGTGAAGGACAACTGGAAGCGACAGTCACACACCACAATAAAACATTCGAACTGACAGCAGAAATTTCCAGAATCAACATGTACGGCAACCAGAGTCATTGCATATTGGATCCCTTTTATCAAAAATATTGTTATTGCAACGACCTGCTCCACGCTACCCCGGCGGCGCGCGGATGAGGAACATCGACTAGCAGGCTTTGCTACAGTTAGCGAGATTGGCCGGATGACAAACTATTTATTGAATCCTGTGATTTTCTTTAGCAAATGCTGGTAAATAGTGATTACAATAGCTATTTTTTATTGTTGAGCAAATACTATGAACAGTGTATTCATTTATTTTTTTACTAGGAATTTCTTATGAATAGCAAGTACTGTGCATTAGTAATCCCAGGAAAAAGGCAAAGGTTACTTACTGTTGCTCAGTAAAACTTGATATATAAATCTAGGTAAAGAAATATATAGAATAATAGAAGATATAGAACTAGGAACATATAGTATAATCAGGGTACCATTACTAACATGCTTCTCTAGGGAGTGCTTCTGTCTGCCATGCAGGTGGCTTTTCTCCTGCACCCTTCTTGTCGCGTCTGCATATTTGTCCTTACTACTTTAACATGTTGCAAACTGGGTATACTTGAAGAATAAATGAATAAATTAATTATAGAATTAAATGAAAATGAAACTGACTTGGTCTGAATTTTATTAAAAAAAAAAAAAAAAAAAAAAAAAAAAGGCAAGGAGGATCCGTGGTGGAAAATTAACCAAAATTTCCAAGAATCTTCGGAAAGTAATAGCATTTTGGGTATGAGTGAATTGTTTTCCAGTTTTATCGACAACCTGACTAAATTGTTCAACGTTAGATAATAAAATTCCAAATCTTACAGGGAGCCGTGCAGGTTTCCAAACATCAAGATTTTTTAAAATCCTTAATAATACTTTTTAAATACATTATAAACTATAGTCCACTTTATGTTGCATGTTTAAACTGTTAAAAGACCATGGCTTAACCAGCAGTGCAGCAGGTGTCTTCAGTCTCAACCTGACTACGTTCTTTTTTCTTCTTACAATTTCTGTTGAGAACAGATTGCCTTTATCATAAAAAATGTACAAGGACGAAGGGGTAGAAACAAATTGTAAATAACACACCTACAGGCAGTGGCATGAAGACAAACAACACCGCAACGTAAAGGAACGGCTAATCCAAGGTCTGCGCCTAATCACAGAGATGCCCTGATAGCTATAAAACATAATGTGCCATATCTTCAGTTATATGCAATTACCTGAAATAAATTGTTGAATTTTCAATTACTTCAGGTGTAAGCTCCGCCCTTACACGCGTGCCATCGTCTCTATTAAAATCGTCAACACGCATGCGCGACCCATCGCCGGATAGGTAAAATGCAAAATACTTCCTGTAGTTTATTTTGTGTTGTTCCATTGTGATCTTGAGGATTATTCAAATTATATTCTTTAATGAAACATATGTGAAAATGGTATAAAATCATACAGAAAGATATAAGAAAGATATATTATTACTCAGGCCGTTGAAGAATGGAGTCGCAGCCAGGGAAATACATTCGAACTTGTATACTTTTTGATAGGTGTTCGTACGCCTGACAGCGCTGAAGCTCCGTTCATAAAACTTGAAATAATTGACTATTCACTTTTATTTATCTCTATGTTTATCATTATGCCATAAAGAAACCATATAGCGAAAAGGCCTGAGGCTTCTTCATGCATTCCTTGTCTTTCCCTTCGTCTTGTTTTCACTTGGGCGGAACCACTTCTGAAAGCTTCGGAGTCAGGCAGGCGTTTTATGCGCCATCTAGTCTTCGGAAAGGAATCGTTGAGTCTACTTTTGAGATGGAAGGATCAAACGGTAAAGTTATAGATAATGTATATACTGTATTTTTCTAGACATAAAAATATTTATTAAATCTAGACATGTGTTGTTTTTTCCTTTTTTCTAGATATATACAAACTTTTTTTCTGTTTTAATTTTAGACATATAAACATGACATGAGTATCACGTGTTAGCTGATTTAGCATGAAAAAAAAAAAAAAACAATTGGGTACTCTAGAGGTATGTAAACGAGGTAGATAAAATGTAAATAATAATAATCATACCTCCCTGCAGTAAGGGCAGTGCAGTGACACAACACACATATCCGACTCTTTCGACACATTCCGTATGTTTTACGAATAGACGATGCAATAAAAGTAGTTGTACTACGACAACTGACTACTTGTAGATAATTTTGTTATTTGTCAACATTCCAGATATTGATCATCGCCATTCCCGCGAATCGTGATTTTTTTTTTTTTTTTTTTTTTTTTTTTTTTTTTTTAAGAAGACTGATCTCTTTCGAAGTTGAAACAGACTTTGGTAAAATTATCTTAAAGTAATTTTAAGAAAGTTAAGGAAAATTATACACACATGCATAAATATATGTATTTATATATATACATATGTATATATATATGTATATATATATATATATATATATATATATATATATATATATATATATATATATATATACATATACACGTGCACGTAACATTTTTTCTTAATCTTTGATTCTTTTACTATGGCAATCAGGCGTGCACAAAGAAATTGCCATGGCATTCACATTTGTTCGCCCATCATTGGATCTAGTAGCCCAACATGTAAACGAGAAGAACAAAAGAGAACATTTAATTGAAGAGTTTTTAATTGTTTTATTATTCATTTTTCAAACTCCAGAAAATATAAATAAAACAGAGACATGGAGCGCTAAAGAAGCAATTTTGGCGGTGGTGCGAGTGCGGCAACGCTACTTTCTGTGGTAGCTCAGCGGGCTACCACACCTCTTTAACATCCGTAGGCCGCACGTTTTTCTGGTAGCCCCGGGTCTGCGGGCTACCGATTTATGCACCCTTGGCGATACTTGGACGTGTAATTAATATGTCTTTTCAAAAGTGATCCCACATATACCACCGAGCTATGCCTCTTTCGATTTATTTCTTACTATTCTTTGACTGTATAGAAGTTTGTGCTATGATTATTGTGGTTTTGGAAGTGCAATGTACATATTTCTGTGAAAAAATAAATTTTATGTTTTACTTGACTACTCCTTTACTTTCCTAAAATCGCTTGGGACATAAGCAAAATATTCTTCAGTGTGATCTCGTCTTTTCTCATTGTATTTCAACAAAGCCCCAAATCCACTTCTTGTTACAGGATGATCAGTTACTCCTGCTATCGAAGGAGTTGAAGCGGGTGAGAATCGATGTGGCCGCCCTCCGGAGGTGAGAAGACCTGGCACCGGCCAAGGTCTATATATAGACCTTGGCATCGGCATGGCCGGTGTGGGTGGGTGCATGTATTACAAGTCGAGGAGGTGGCCAACAGCCATCTCCAGTGTCTCGATTTACTCCAGTCGATGAGCACATAATGGCATCGAGACTGAAGCTTGCGTTTGGCTTCATGTCTCTTCTTGCTGTGTACACTCCTACAGATGTTTATAAAGGTGTTATTCGCCAAAGTGATGTCTGGGTCAGACAGTTGTCCCCGGCGAGACATTCGCATTGTCCTGAGAGACCAATGCGGAATCCGGTTGTGATCGAGAGGGCTACGAGAGGGCTGTCGGTCCCCATGGCTCAGGAGCTGATTCCAGCAGGTTCCAGAGATTGATAATTTTTGGCTCTCCAACCCGCTGGACATGGTACAGTGATACGGGTAAAGTGGCCAAGAAGACCTATTGCATCCAAGCTAGCATTCGCTGGGGGGACCTCCCGTACTGCAGGGTTTACCGGTGTGTCGAGATCTGGTACCACATCGACATGGTCACTTCGGGTCCACAAAAAAATCCCCCTTTTCCGGGGTCCACCCCTGCACCATTTCAGCTGGACAGATTGAGGGGGGAGTGTGCCCGGATTCCCAGCCCTCGACAACCTAGCGGAATCTGTAGCTTTATGGGATTCTTTCAAGCGCGAAACACTCGGCGCACGGGGTCAAAGGTCGCTGGAGACCGGAGGCCACAAATAAGTATCGTCTACTGAAAGATAACCATGATTGCGCCCGTTGATGCACAGGGCACGAACACTGCGGAAAAGACACGAGAAATAGTACATCAGGAATCTTGCTGATGAAGCCCTCCTCACAGTTCGCTCAATGGATGAACGGGTGATCGCAGATCATGTTGAGCTGAGCATTTTGCGCACCTGTATCAGGTTGACCCTCCACCAGTTAGTCTGAACGCAAGCTATGTTGCAACCCCCATGCCAGATCCACCCGTCAGCGAAGAACCTTCTACCCTAACTGAGGTGAGGGAGGCAATCTCGAAGATGGGTGGGACAGCAGCGGCCATTTAGGGTATCCCTGTTGAGCCTCAAAAGGCCGGTGGTGAACCTATGGCATTTGGCTTGCAAGCTCCCCTGACTGCCATATGGCAGTCCAGTACCACTCCCCCGTACCTGCCGAGGGGTGTAGTCATCTCTGGAAAAGGAATGGGGACCAGTGGGACTACAGTAACTACCGTGCCGTCGTACTGCTCAACATACTAGACAAGGTTCTCGCTCACATTCTTCTGAAAGATATCCGAGACAACCTACTATGGCACCAGAGAGCATTCTAGATTCACTCCTGGCAATAGACCAGATCATGAGTTTGGTTGTAGACTGCAGGCAGCCTACATCGACCTCAAGGTGTTTGACTCGGTGCATCAAGAATCGCTATGAAAGGTTCTGAGACTTATGGGTATTTTGACAAGATGGACTAATATCTTAGAATTGAAAGTGCTGTAAAGTGTGGTGTAGGCGCGCTTAGCTATTTCCCTATTAATTCAGGAGTCAGGCAAGGCTGTTTCCTTGTGCCAACACTTTTCAACAATTGCATAGGCTGGAGAATGGATAAAGCTACTGTTAATAATAGTCACTGTGGAGCACCACTGGACAATACCGTCACCTATCTTGACTTTGCTGTCGATGTTGCTAACCAATCGGAATTTCTGGAATCTCTGGTGACGACTCTTGATATATTTAGCAATGAAAAGAAGTCCTTGGGTCTAGAAGTCTTTCTTGGATCAAGAACAAGATTTTGGGGGCGTTATGGGAACCTGTTCAGTCGATATATGCTTGTGACAAGGATTTTGAAGTAACAGAGTTTTACATACCTTGATATTGGGCTGCCAGTCTTAGAAGGTAGCAGGTGCCATGGAATCAGTCAACAAGAGTACTTAGCAATGATATTCCTTGGGCAGAAGGACCAAGCTGCATGAACTCAAGAAAGCTGGGTGCTGTCCTTTGCCTTGGAGTCTTGACTTGATGTCTTTTATAATAGGTCCTTTCCCCAGATCATGGGTACAGTTGGCAGAACCTGTTGTGTCCAACCAGAGAAAATCATACGACCTGTTACTCTCACAATCTGGGGCCGCCAGCTCAGGCTTTACAGGTACCTAGCTTGTATCCCCATGGATGATCCTAGGACAATAGTATGAGTCAGTCCAGCCTCCCTCCTGAAGGTAGGTATTAAGACTGCTCAAAGCCAGCTATTTGGGGGAAAGATCCAGAAATATAAATGACTGAATGCATAGCAGCTGCTTCTGTTCTGTTCATCTGCATGCAGTTGTTCCACTGCCCATTTAAAAACCTTTGCATATTCCCATTGAATCCGGGAATTTTGAAGGTGTCTCTGTGATGAATAACCATAGCCCTTTTGAAGCTTTTCCAGTTTGTGGAGAAAAGGTTGTTTCTCCAAAGAATCCGGCTTTTATATCCTTGTCTTTGTCAGTGTCTATACATGTCTAACATATTTTGAGTCTGCTTTTAGTAATAACACTTCATTGCCACTGAGTCGTGGGACAATTACTGTATTGGTGAGAGAATATTTCTTGTAAAAACATGTCCAGTGTGTGTTGTATATGAGTGCAGGTGGGTGACATCACCATCCCTGGGGCATGTTCATGTGAGCTGTAGTGCCGACTGTGAAGTGAGTGAGTATTATGTCTTTGAATGATCATGAACTTGGTACCTGTGGGGAATGATTGACAGGGCTTGGGTGGTGTTCAGTGGGGGATCAGAGGAAGAAAGAAGAGGACAGTTAATGTCACAGGGGTTGCAATTACCTGTTGTCTTAATATTCCTAAAAGGGAGACAAAGTGAACATTGGAAGTTTTGAAGATACTGAATGATAGTGGGAGATCAAATTTAGAGTTAGTTACATTTAATTTTGCACTCAAGGTTTGGCATAGCTATGGCAATCAACCCTGGTTTGGTGATGAAAACTGTCATTAGAAGATTCCAGTCATCTTAATGCACAGGGTCGGCTATATGAATTT
This sequence comes from Penaeus vannamei, assembly GCF_003789085.1. Lineage (NCBI taxonomy): Eukaryota > Metazoa > Arthropoda > Malacostraca > Decapoda > Penaeidae > Penaeus > Penaeus vannamei. The sequence goes on along the minus strand of NW_020870862.1, from coordinate 132,771 downwards.
TGGTGAATGCTAAAGATTTACTTTTATTCTTTTTAGGCTGTGGGAATTGCTAAGAGACAGTGTGTAAGGAGTGCTAAGTGGTTTCACAGAGGAAATGGGACTGAATCTGAAATGGGAAGGTGCAAAGAGTAAAGAAAAGTAAGCAAGGAGGTTGGGAAGGATGAAGGAAACAGGGGCTCAAGAGGACAAGAGAGGAGATGAAACAGACAGCTCTGAAGCTGGCGGAAATTAATTTAAAAATAAGATGCAGTATTTGATATGGTATTAGAGGCCTGGGATATTGGATTAGGGGAAAGGTAAGGAGTGAAAATGTGTGATACATATATAGGTGTGTTTATGATAGTCATCTGGGTATATCATTGATGTGAATATGATGAATTTGAGTCCAAATCTGAAACAAGCAACTGAAATCACAGCCTACAAGAACTGTTAAGAATTATATCTTTAATTTAAAAAGATATATCCAAACAATTTGTTACAACTATGATGTATTTCACCATTTACCATATGAAAAATTGTCTTTCTGAAAGCAGAATAAGCCTTTTTTTTTTTTTTTTTTTTTTTTTTTTTTTTTTTTTTACAAATTGTCCAATTGAATTTAGTTGCTTGTGTGCAGAAACACCATTTTGCTAGAAGTCCTGTTCTAAGTCCTAGACTGCCAGTTATATAGAAGGGGAGTGAGGGATGGGGGGGAGGGGGAGAGCTGCAGTAGGTGTATCTGAGTCCAGAGAAATGCATGCATTTCTGTTAATACCTTTTTGTACTGTATTTTTTTTTCTTTTTTTTTTTATCTCCTCTGGACCTCATTTCTGTATTTCCTAGGCAACAACTATTCCACACAAATGGGATATATATTCCCATCAACAAGAAAAGGTAAATAATACAAACATTTTTATGAAAAATAACCTTTACTCACACCCTCATTCCGTCACTATGTACACACATGGTGCATAAATACTGGACAATAAAAAAAATCACCTATCACAAAGTTTAGAAAATCAGTGCCTGCATCAAAATAAAACAGAACCATTCACAAGCTGACAGCCAGACCAAAATAAATAAATGTAAGAAAAATAATACATTTACAAAATAAATATAAAAAAGATAAAAGAACGTATAACCATCACACAAAGCTCTTGAGGTCCTGAGTGCATGCGTAACTCCTAAAGCATTTTTCTTTATCATCTAATGGAACAAATAATGCTCGTAAATCAAGGAATACATGACAGCAAGTATTGGAATTACCCACATTATCATTTCTATTTACCATATGTTATCAACTTTTAAGTTCAACATTGCAGGAGAAACAAATAAAGGACAGAAATATATCCTTTTACAAGAATATGAAATAAAGATACATAAAAATCACAAGTTTCTTCATTTGCATATTTAAAAACAGGTTCTTACCCCTCATTTCATAATAACTTGAATCAATATAACTGACAAATATATTCAAAGTCTGGATATTCTTCACATCTAACTTCTGATTTCATGACATACTACTAAATATTTTCAAGCGACCTAATTTGACAGTCTAGAAGAAAACCAAAGTGATATACAGCATTTCTACAGAATAAGACCAACTTTTCGCCAGATACAAATCAATGCTGACCTTCACTTATCCAGCATTCACCAGTGGTTCGAGACAGTGATCTGAATCTGGACATCATTACTCGGCCTAACAGCTGCCTCGTCTCAGTTGGAGCTGCTTCATCCTTTTGGATAACCAATATTTTATCCCTGAATTGGTTTTAATGCAATGTGGTCTCTACATCATTTTGCCTTTTTTTGCCCTCAGCTTGACTTTTAGAAAATCCACTACTCAGGTCAATAGTAAAAAAATGATATATTTGGTCACTCTTTAAAAATTACTGGTTATGCTGAGGTGGATAAGCTGACAAAGGGATCAGTGGAGGTTTTTTGATAATCCAAATTTCCTCGGGATAAAATCAACAAATTAATTACTTCTACAAAATCCTGCATGTTAACAAACTAACAACATAAGTCACAGGAATTATATTAAAAAGACAGACTGAGAAAGAGAGAGAAAAAATATATATATATCTGATCGTGTGTAACAACTGTCATAAAACATTTGATATATAAAATCAGAATAGAAAGTATATTTATCAATTAGTAGTTTAATCCAAAAAATGCAAAAGATAGCACTTGCCATCAACATTTGGAGTATATGCCAAAGTTCTCATGTGTATCTTGTCATAAAGAATGGAAGAATATTGTTTTCTACAAGTTTCATCTATTGTCTTTTATTGCACACCATAAACATGACCATATTTCTAAACTCTGTTGTTCTCAGCCAATAAGAAAAGAGCTTTATGTGTAAAAATTCCATGTACTTCTTTCTTCATTTTGTTTATATTTTGCTTTTCATTTTTTGGAACAAATATGGAGACATGTTAATTCTCCACAGTTAATAAAAAAAAGAGAAAATTAATCATTTCAAAGCAAAATCATGTTTAAAAATTGACTTTATTTAAAAATAAAATGAATACTTTGTAAGAAAAATGAATTATTTGTCTATAGTTGTTAAATATTGACATTGCACTGAAAACTACTATATAGCCAAATCAGGCTGTTCAGTAGTTTTCAGTAGAAATCACTATTAAATATATAAAAATATAATCAAATTTAACATTCTCATATTTTTGTTCTCAAGATAAAGCATAACATCTCATACTTTGGAAATACTCAGAAGTTAAAGATAAATAACTTAGCTGGCTTTAACATTATCTGTGCACACTGGAATGAGCAGTACCTCTGAGGAGGCGAGGACAAGGAAAAGGAGGTAGAAGTGGAAGAATGAAGACATTAATAAACAAAAAAGTGAAAAGGAGGAGAAATGGGTTATGAAGTAATGAAAGACAAAAACTGTAATCACAGAGCAGATCGAGATACTCTAGCTCAGAAATTTCAGCACCGTAACAGTAGCTACATCTATTTCCAACGAGTCACGTACTCACAGTGAAAGCTATCATTTATGCTAAACTCCTAGTGCAAAATTCATAAATGCGTATCAATATGATACACTCTGCACAGGTATTTGCTGCAGTCTAATATTACTTCTGTGTGTGATTCATATCATTTCACACCTTCCAAGGAACAGAACTCTTCTCATTTCCATACATGTACTTCATTTTGAAAGTTTCTTTTACCGAAAGCAAATGGAAGTGTCTTCGTCTGAATCAGTTTTATGTCCAAATCAATTAAAGAAGATACTCTACAAAGACAAAATGGAAAGAGCTATGGACTATGATAGAGGAGAAAAAACAAAATGTAAAAGAGAAAGACAATGAAAAGATGAGAAAACACAAATATGGAATTCATTATTTTGATAAAAAGGCTGAAAATCTTGTTATAAACCTCTTGTAACAACATTAATATAAACAATAACAGCCCTCCAATTCACCAGTGCAACCTTAACATACTTTCATTTTGTTTTTGTTTTCCTTAGGCAGCAACACATGATAGTACATATGCCACTTACAGTCCATTCCAAGGACTGAAGTGCAAAACTCAAGTCAACAGAGGGCTATAATTCACCCAAAAATGTGTGTATTGCAACCAAAATCAAACTTGACCAGTATTTCATCATAATATTCCAACAATCCTTACTGAGTTGCTGACCCAAAACCCAAATTTATTTTAACAGTCAGTGAAACAGACTATGTAATGGATTTGGCTTTTGTACAAAGTCAGAAGATACATTCCTCATTACATCATACATATACTGCACATATGCACTAAGATACACAGGATCACATAGAGTGGAATGTACTTCATGTTACAATCTATGCAAATGTAATAATGATTATAACATTGTGTGTAAAACTGAACACAAAACAATAATACATGGATGGAATGGTGTCGGTGCAAAAATCCACATCATTGTCATTATCATCACTCAAAAAGGCACCTCAATACTGACTCATGGTAAACTTGAAATACAAAAAAATCAATGAACATGGCTGTTACATTCCAACTTTGCAAGATATTGGGGGAAAATTGAGAAATTATTGGGTAACTAAAAACTGAGGTTATCTGAAGTATGTCTTCATATTCTACTTCATCATTTTACTTGACTATTGTGAAGAGAATCAAAACAAAATCACTCTTCCCATAAAAAAATCAACTGATTACCCTTACAAGTCATCAAAAGAATGGAAAATCATAAGAGGTAAAAGATATATTCTTAATAAGAAAGACTTCAAATATTTCCTAAATATATGTTAAATATTTCTGGTAACCATTGCTCTCCTTAGAAAGACCAGTTATTTGCAAACAAATTATCAAAAAAACAAAAAATGTGCATAGCACAATACATATAAAAGAAGCAAATTAGTAAATAAAAAATCAAAATGTTAGTATTATTCTTATCACATTGTGAACTACACAGTCTTCACTTCAACATGTTTATCATCTAAGCTTAAATGTGCTGTCCTCTTTGTAAGGTCAACATATTGAAAAAAGAGGTAAATGCACCTTCATTTTCTTCAAATAAATCTATATGAAAACAACAGCAGAAATCAACAGACTCTACCAGCTGAGAGCTGGATAATGAAAAAACATAAAACAAAAATGTTAATAAAATGTTAATAAAATAATAATAATAACCTGACTGGCTTCTCTTTGTATCCTTCACAATGGCAAATAATTAAATTGAATATTTTTCCTCTAATTCACAATGAGTCTGTAATTTTTCTGCTGATTCATTTTGCTCCTTTTTTTGTCAGCCATATGATGACCCTTATTCTTCAACAAATTCATACTTGCCTATTGCAAACAACACAATGTTATTATTACTATCCTTCAAAATAAAGCACACAGTACTGCAAGCACACGTGGTACCCAGTTCAAGACTGGCTCATAGTTTTCATTGTTACTTATACATTATTTCCATTCTATCCTTTATATATCTGACTGGTATGACCTGAATCTTATTAGTGGCCAAGGTGTTTTAAATATGTAAAAGAAAGAATAACAATAAAATACTAATCACACGATGTTCTTTGAAAGGAGAGAATAACAAAGTTCAGTGATAGTGTATCATCTTATGTCACTATCTTACTCATTAGAGGTCAAACCCTAAAAAACTATATGTCTACTAATTTAAAGACATCACTGCCCACTTTCATATATATATAAATATGTATAAAAGCTCACTACAGACTGAATATCAGTATCTTATGACTATTTCTGTCTCAACCTCCAAGTCCTCATCTTATCCATATAAAACTGGCCAGCTTAAGACAAAATCCACCTTATGATTACATTCTATGAGGATCTTCATCTAACATGTGGAAAAGAATTCAGAAATCACAGAT